>WBMW01005650.1:1641864-1737033 GCA_013396635.1 Penelope pileata | reverse complement strand
TTTTTTTTTTTTTTTGTCAGTTATGCTTCTATTTGCAAGTGTAATAAATTCTTAGCGTGATAGATCTCAGCACATGGAATTTGTGGGATAAAAGATGCATTCTCAGAAGAATGATGCATCTTATAAGCAGACCAAAAGCCTTTAGATGATCTGTAAATGTCAGTCATGCATTTGAAAGCCAGTATTGTACTGATTATATCCAGAGATAATTTTTTTTCATCATCTCCTGTGGTATCTGTTGCTTATTTGAAGATGTTGTGTAAGTATAAACATACGTCAGGCAGACTTATGATAGGTTCTGCTTATTAGGTAGAAGCGAAGGCAAAATAAACTCCTGAATTTTAATGTATCAGTGAAGAATTATGCTTCCATCATGATGGGCTGAGTGCATACGTATCTTGATCTTGTTGGAATGTCTAGTCTTCACTGTTGCTCCTGTTTGGTGACTACTTTTTCTGAGAGTACTAAGCACAATTTCTCATCTGTAATTAACAGGTACTCCTCATCTTTAGAAGCAAAGACAGTGAAATTAAGGTTGAGTAAATACATACTAATGCATGCATTAGTGGCAAATAGTGGTGGCTGTGGTTGCTGTTGTTGCTTTAGACTTTGACACTTGTGTTCTGCTTGTGGTAATGTCCAATTAATCTGTATGAGTGATGGTGATATTGAATTCCTTCATTTTAGTTTGTCACGAGTATGCATCTATCATCTGGCAGTCCAAGAGAATTCATCTGATGTGCGAGTTGTGTGGAGACAACTCACACTCTTGGAAAGTGATTGCTTTGTTAGTGTGGATCTTACACATCTTAGGAGGACAGTGCTGGCAAACTTCATGCTGTCTGGGAGTATGCAAATAAGAGTACAGGGTTGCACATTCATTCCACAGTCTTTTTTTCAGAGAAGAAAGGATAAGCAGTCAATTCCCTCACTTCAGAAATAATAATGATGGAGCTAGCTGAAATCTTGTTTTTTTCTATTGTGTGTGAAATATTTGAAATGATTTTCAGTGTGGCTTTGGGGATAAAAATAAATTTGTTACAATATCTTAAACTTCTTGTATGAAATTCTTGGTTTTTGTGAAATATTTCTATTGGCATAGTTAGCTCTTTCACTGAATGATTCCTTTTCTGGTTATTGTTGAAAAAATTAATGCATTGAGATACTGAAATGATTGAGACTCAGGAATTAATGCAGAACTAATAACAAAAAATGAGCATTTCCTCCTAACTCTACATGACAATTCCTTAACATTTTTTTTTGGTGTAAACTTTACTTTGTGCATTTTTTTCTAAATAAATCTTGAGTAATACTGATGAAACAGATAACAGCACAGTCACTATCTTGCACTGGAAAGTGCCTTAGATTTTTGAAGGCAAATATTTTAGGTTATTTTAGGTAGTATGTATCTAAGCTTCTAGCGTAAGGAAGGGGAAAACGTTTATTCTAACACAAATATCTTTAAAGGATGACTTGTCAATAGGCCCTAGCCGTGTTGAAGTGGCTGCTGTAACTTTGTGATGCATGAGGGGGGTGAGCAGCTGTTGCATGGAACACGTGCAGCCTGACAGACACCAGCGTGACTTCCAGTCCTTGGCATAGTTCTGTTGAGGAACATTGCCAGGGGTTTCTTTGTGGCTCTTCCAACCCACCAGAGTGCCAAAGAGACTGCTTAGGCTCTGGAGGAGCATTGTTATGGGGCTGGGGTGCTGCTGTGCGGTACCATTGCTGCGGGTGATGTCACCACTGGGTCAGGCTCTGTTCTTGTTGCTGACGTTGCTGTAGGCTGGGAGCTTTACTTGGTGTGGAGTGTGATGATTTAGGATGAGTGGAAACTCCCAAGAGCTGTGCTTTTATGACTTTCATAGTTCACTATGCTACCTAACTTCACTGATTTATTGCAGTGAGCTGAACTAAATAGATGGATTATTTTAGAATTTCAGCTCTGATATTATACTGTAAGTCATATCTTTAATAAGGCAAGTATAGAATTAATTGTGCTTCACTTAGCTGCTTGTTAATAACCCTGGATACCTCTGTGCCTTAGCTTAATTCTCTCATTTCAGATATGCAACCCTACTTAACCTCAAGCTCTTTTCACAGTATGTATGTCAGGTTCACAGCTGGTGTAAATTGATACAGCTGTCCTGCTGGTGCTGTACCCATGTTTATTTACAACAGCTTTTCATTCCGTCTCATAGTGTCTGATATCACGGAATAGATTTGAAATAGGAAAAAAATGGAACTTCAACAGACATCCTTCTGACTTGAAATGTAAATTTTTAGGAACTAAAACGACTATGAGGGAAATGTGTGGAAAACTTTTGGTTTTAAGAGTGTATAGAGCAAGAGGATGGAATGTGTTGGGTTTTTTTTGGTGGGGAGAAAATTTTGGGAATAAATGTACCTACTTGAACTTTCATTGTTCAACACACAAAAATATGTCTTGCACATAGACACTACCTCTTCAGAAATTCAAAACTAATTACATCTTAATTTGCATATCAAAGCAAATTACAGCCTAATGAAACATTTGCCTGCCAAACATTTCTTTATCTTAATGAACAGAATAAGAATACCTATTACATCCTGATTAAAATGTCTTTGTACTCATCCAACAGGTTACACAGTGTATATATAAAATATTGTTTCACTGTATTACTGACAACGGGAACAAAACACATTCTGATTTACAACTTCAGAGTTCTTATCCCCAGATATAATATTAACTGATGGGGTGGTCAGAGGTGGGAGAAATGCCTTTGGCTTCACCCTGGAAATAGGAAGGCAACCATTCATTCTGAATGGATATTCATTAGGGTCTCATACAACAACAGGAAAGTGCCTTGAATCTGAGAACCGTACTACTGATGAAAATATATAATTACATATGTTTGTCAACAAAATTGAAATTGAGAAACTTCTGAGAATTCAGACAAAAAGCAAACTAATACTGAAAGCTAAACCTTTAGGGAAAAATTTCCTTAACCTATGTTAGAACTAATTCATGTAATGCAGAAAGATTACTGTAACCTTATCTATAAATACAATGCAATAAATCTATTGTGAGTACTTGTATTGGAGGAAATGTGTTTTATTTAGTTAAAACAGCTACAGTATGTAACCTTTATGGTTGGATTATTCTCACTACTCCTTGATAATTAACCAAAAGGTAAAATAAATTTGCTGAACAGGATTGTTCTTAATACAAATGTTAAATCATTTTTTCCCCAATGTAATCGTACCTGAATAGATGCAACTGCAACATGAGCCATAAAAGGAGATAAAGCAGCACCACAATGTACAATTTCCTACTGCATAATGGTAACTCTGAATAACACATGCTTCAGGAAGAAAAGTAATTTAAATTATATTACAACAAATGTCATATTTTAAAATGGAAACTATCCATCATATGTTGAAAGGAAGTTTGGTGAACTACAGTAAGTCTAAAGAATGTACTTAAAAATTCTTCTAGGAGTCCATTAAAAATAAATTGATCAACCTAATTTCAAGACTTATTGCAATAAATTGTGACAGTTACATGTGTGTCCCTTCCCTGCCATATGTAAAGCTAATAACGGAAATTTTAGTGGACAGTGATCATACAGAGTAATCAGAAGTGGTTTCTATTCTACACAGGATAAAACCTTCCTTTTGGGAAATGATTAGCACATTTATAAATTGTGTGAGTAAAAATGCCTAATATTTAATTTAGATTTTTATTCCCTTGGGTGTCAGATTTATAGCAGCGCAGTAAATTTTCAAAGTGAAAGCCAAAATGTGAAAAGTGGTTGTAGGAAACTTCTATGCATCTAGGCTTCATTGTGGTTTTCTAAAATAGAAACCAGGTAGTTCAACTATTTAATTTTTTTCAATCATAGATAACTCAAAAATATACATGTCTATTTTATGGTTTTAAATGAAGACCTTCTAAAGGGCATCAAAACCTTTTTGCTAGTGCTTTTTTTTTTTTTTTTTTTTTTTTTTTTTTTTTTTTTTTTTTAAATAAAGACAAGCAAAAAAAGTGTGCTATCACAAAGGAAAGTTGGTTGGCGTCCTGCTGTCATGAACTTGGACTGAAGCTGAGCACTAGAGGTGGTGAATGTTTTGGAGATCTGCATTGTGCTCGGGGGATAGCACATTGTGGAAACATTGACACTAAAGGAAATAAAGGGTCTATTTCTGTATAAGATAGATCTGAACTAAAGTTTCTCAACTGAAGGGCTGTTCTGTTTCCTAATGCTGTTGTTTGGGAAACTGGAGAGCTTTCTGCACTTTAGGAGAGAGAGTATTGGGGTGATGAAAAGTGGCTTCTTGGACTTTACACTGACTTTAGTTTTGTGATTGATATAATTGAGATATTTTGGGGCCTTGTTTGGTTTTTACACTTTTTCTCATCAATTTGCCATGATTGAAAAATAATTTTGACAGTGCTGGATTTCTCTCCTTATTTATAAATGGCAGTTTGCTGTCCTTCCTCTGTTATCTATAGGTGTGGTCAAATATGCAGATGTGGAAAGTTCTGTGTATTGGATGCCTCACACAGGAAGTAGGACATTTCAATATGGCAATGGTGTTCTCAGCAACTTTGTTCCAACTATTCTGTCAAGAAACTGTGTGTGCCTTTTCATTACTGTTTATTGTGTGGATATCTAGAAGGTAGCCTCTAAAACTTGGGCCAAAATTTGTATATTTTAAAAGAAACAACCTTGAGCCAAGCTCTGTTGGTCCCTTTGAATGTAGAGCACTCCTTATAGCGACTGAGTTCTGTTGTTCCCCTGCAATCAGTTTCTGTTTCTGTTATACTGGCTCAGAGATTTTGGATTTTGTGAGGGAGGGTCCCCATTCTGGTAGAAATAGGTTAAAACGCTATGAAAATTATGCTAGTAATGAAATACTATTTTTTTTCTTTTTTTCTGTCTCCCCCCCCATCCTTTTTACCTTTCTTTTTACAAGCTTCCAAAGCCAGCTAAGGGAGTAAATTGTGAGGTTTTAGGAGGGGTGGCGGCGATCCATTTCTGCTCTTTGCAAAGCTAGGATGCTGTTTTGTCAGCATAAAATTGCCAAATAGGTACTGGCTAGGTTGCCTGAGGGCATAACACTTGAAGGCCTATGATCATGACTGCTTCTACATTATATATAAATAAGAGATGTCTGGAGTAACTGACAATTGTGAAACTAAGAAATGAGTTTATAGGGAAGAATACAGGGAAGGAGGAATTATTTCACCTTAGGCTGTCAGCGATATTTCTGCTGAAGGGAATGCAGGCTGCAGCATTTCAGTGGGGTGAAAATATTTCTATTGTCTCCAGTCTCTGGGGAAAAAAAAGGGGGGGTGGTGGTGGACTGAAACCTACTGTCCCCACAAGTTTGTGGCTTAAAAACAAAGCAGAGCAAAAAAATTCCAGGGAAAAACTTTATGCAAATGTAGGTTTTTCATACTTGAGAGTTAGAGTGTGTTGGAAAAGATTTCCCAGGAACTGCAGATAACTTCAGTGGCTTTTCTCCAAGAGGTTACAGAACGTGGTTATAACCTTCAAAAGCATGCACCCAACTTTATGATACAAACACATTGTATCCCTGCAGTGCCTTAGGTTTACCAAAAAGTCCAGAGGGTTATTTATTCAGATGGTTATTAGTAACACTAATGAAATGCATTGACATTACATGACTCAACAGGAAAAAACTTGCTATTAAAACAAGACTAAACAGAGCCTGAGAACCACAAGAAATGCAGGAGGGAGAAAAAAGGCACAGTTAGAACAAGATAATTTCAAGTGTATGGGATCTTAGTTGAATAACGAGTAAGATCAATATCTGGGATTAGAATAGAGTACTGTATCTTTGAGTATCCCGTATTTTTTTGGCAGATGATTGCTAGAGTCTGAAATCTTGTTCAACTACCTGTGTGTAGTACATAAGGAATAAAGATAGAATTATGTCTCACATGAGAATTAGACTATAAAATGATTACTTCAAAATTCATATACTGTGTAACATCTTTATACTTGCTTAAATTGCCTATAGAGTGTAGAAAAGTAGGAAGAGCAGTTTCCATCCAAGTAGTATTGCAGAAACCACTTTTGTCCTTTTTTTTTTTTTCTTACTGTGGTGGCAATTTGCATTGCTAGGTGTGAATTAGCAAAGCCTTCGTGTAGCTGATTTCACTAGCTCGTCAATTAACATCTATTATCTGCCTCACACCTTGCAGGGCATGGAGAAGGGAGTGCAGGATCGCCGTTATAATTATGGTAGTAAGCAGCGTTGAGGCGATTTGGGAGGGATGTAACCAAGTGAGAGCTGGAGGGCTGGTTCCCACAGTCCTTGTATAATTTACCACACACAGATTGAAGAACTGTTTTAGGGAATGGTATATGCTGAGGCTATTTGGCTGTTGACACGAGTATATTTGGACTGCTGCTAGTGACAGAAAAATATCACATCTAATATGGACTTGCTCTGTCAGTCTGAGCAGATCAAGAAGATCTGTCCTCTTTTTTTGTTTTGTTTTTGTTTTTTTCTAAAGCAAATTGTCAGAGTTGCTTTCCAGCCATCATGACAATAAATTCATAGATTGAGAAGACTTCCAGATTCTGCAGTGATTTAACCTGTGCAGAAAAATAAAGATCTGAATAAAAAACTAGAGGATGTTCATCATTTCAGACGTTATTAACGAGGTGTTGCTGAGGCAGATGCTTTGGCTGGAACTAATTTCAGTGTGTGACTCTTGTTTCCCATGGTATCACTATATAAATTCTTACAAATACTCAAAAGGTGATTTCCTGTGTTTGTGCACAATTCATGGTGGGTATGTTAATGGAGTATGTAAATATTGCGTAGTACTTAAGGGGAGAAGACTGAAGATTACTATGATACTACCTAAAAACTGCATTTAGGTAACAGGGTTTATTCCCTCCCTCATTTCCTCCATTTGATGACTAATTCTCTTTTGCAATGTGCTGAACACTATGTTTGTACATTTTGTTCTCATGTTTAAAAATGTCTTAATCATAGCTAGCTCAGTTCTAAATAACATCCTTCTATTCGTTACCTGCAAATCCTGGGGAGAAAAAAGAACCAAACCCTACCCTTTTAACCCTGTGTGATTATAAGGTGGTCCCTGATTGTTGCTTTACGGTCCTTTTGCAACAGTTGATTTAAGAAATAGTGACTGGAATATGTTTGTTAGTTTTATTTTGGAATGCTAATAAATAATAGTTCCTTTACTCTTCCTACTCCTTGATTCACAGCTGATAATTGATTAGTTAGCAGCCACAGACATTTCTTGACTGTTGAGCTCTTAGCCAATGAAACGGCTTCTTTCCTATCACTGTAAAGAGTGGGTCATATGCCTGATTTTATTTTTTTTTTTCATTTCCTTCTGGCCATTTCTGTTCATCTGTGTAGGAGATCTTTTTGAGTTCAATTATTTCCTATTTCCAGGTGCAGCGTATCTTAAAGGTGATTTTGGCAGATGAAGTATATCCCGATATCATGACTTCTAGCAGGTAGTCTTAAGGATGCTTCAGCTCATCACATCCGCATGCTACTGGCACAGCCTTAAAGTGCTAAGCTTAGGACAGTTCATAGCTTTCTCTCGAATTGCTGACTTTTCTGGTGCAGTGGAAGATACAGCTCTGCTTGTTTGGTCTTCGGCATAATGGAGATGCTCCAACACGGATCATTTTAGCTAAGTAGAGTAACTGCTTTGTGATGCTCCTGGATGCTGCTTCATTGCTTCAACTTCTAGTATTTGTTTTACTTGCAGACTGGTGGAAGGATAGGGCTGTGAAGGATTAAACAGACTGATTTTTAACATCAATGAATCTTTCAGGTTGACTGCAAGCAATATTGTAGACATCTCCAGAGTGAAACTGAGAAGCGGTGTGCTTTGAAGTTCTAGTTGTGCTACATAGCTTTGTTTTCCAGTATATCTTAACTATACCTGTATAAAGTCAGGAGACATTTCTTCAGTAGAAGTACCCTGTACTAAACACAGGATACATCTACTGCTTCGAGAGTCAGCAGAAATGGCCTCACGTACTCTGACTGATTAGGAAGGACTGAAAAACAGAGCAAAGTACTTTGTTTATCAAATGAGTCTTTTTCTGCTCATATTTGCATACACATAACTGTGAAATGTCATAATTCAAGTGGTAATTAAGGCAACATGTGCAAATCAGGCAATTCTGCATGCAGCTGGCCAGTTGTGCATGCACAATTACCCAAATTACAAATGCAATCATAGTTATTCCATGCACAAATTAGGCATACAAATGCACCCCAGACACGTAAAAATCCTCTCTTTATTTTGTACAACAGGGTAATATCTGGATAAAGCTATAACAAACCTGAAGCTGTGGACCTTTTACCAGGTCCAGGAAGTTATTTGGTAGTGGAGTTGTCATTTAAAATTGTCGGCTTGTTTGGTGGGTTTTGGAACAGGATGAGAGATGGTTATAGATCAGAACTTCCCTTTTATAGCATTTTTCTGCTCTGTCTGCACAGTCAGTAACCTCTTTTATTTAAATATTGATGGTAAGGGTGGAAGATGTATTAAAGAGGTATTTACCGAATTAATCTTTAACCTGTTCCTTCTTGATTTTGAGTAGTTGTACATGTCATTTTCTTTACCTTCTGTTAGTAGTCTGGGAAAGGAGACACTAAGTAGTAGTATCCTGTGTGTCTTACTGAATTAATTTTCCCTGCAGTATCTGGATAGTTGAACTCTTTGAGATGATGACTGAAGTTGAACAAGGTTCTGGAACAGGTCTTATACTACAACATTACAGGTGCACTATAGAAAAAGAACTTCAAACTTATTTTATTTCAGAGACAGGGAAGACAGTTGTAATAATTTTAACTACTATTTTATAGGTCAACATAGCACTTCCAGTTTTCCTGATTTAACAGTTTCAGACATGAGTAAAGCAAGAGTAAAATAATGAAGTGGGAACTTATTCTGTCTAAGCAGGGCAGGCTGATCTTGAGCTGAACAAACCTCAGTTGATGCACAATGGCTGCAGGCACGCTATTGATAAGCTTGGTAAGGAGATGGGAGATGATGATCAAACTGTGGGTCTAGTGGTAGATGGCAGGGTACTTTAGTGCCCTGAGACTGTACCAGTCCTCGTGGTTTGGGGAAGAAAGCTGATGGAGATGTATTCGTTGGGACAAGTGTTCTCGGAATAAATGAATCTCTGCTGGGGATGTACATCCCAACTCACAGATGCGCAACTTAAGAAACTGTCAGCTTGAGCGTCTCAGCTAAAATTAATTAGCCGAAATAATCATTGCTATCTGCACCAACATTTTCCCCTCTGACTGCCTGGAGAGGATCACATTGCTAATGAAAAGAGAATGTCTTTCGGTTTGTAGTCAGTAGTGCATGCCTTCATGAGCTATTCTGAAGTGCTAAATGTAATCTCAAAGATCTGGGACGGAGGCAAGTTGTCCCTCAAGGATACAGTACCCACTTCTCTGGATGCATTTATAAATAGGTCGTCTGAACAATTTAAGAAAAGGAAACCAAGCCAACTAAAATTATTTCTTCCTGCAGTTGTTGTTGTAACTGATTTGCATTTAGAGAAATTCTCCTTCAGCTCTACCTCAGATGTCAGTTTTAATTGTCCTTCTGTGCCTGGACTCAGTCTAACACAGATTTGCTACTTCAAAGCATTTATAATCCAAGTAGTCCTGACTGACTTGAATGGCAGCTTTTTCTTTAAAAATATGAACAAAAAAAGTTCTCTATATGGGAGACTGAGGGCTGGGATATCATGGCCTTAAGCTATGTACTTAAATATCAAGACACTGCCCATCTACTCTCTCTCCTTTCAAATTTTTCTTACTGTAACGATACAGCAACACACATCATCCTTCTTCTCCAAGCACTCAACTCTTGGTTGCCTAGAGACCCCTTATATATAATTCTGGCATTCTTAAGGACTTTGCACAACGTCAGGGTCATTCGTGTAAACAAAGGCAGGATGACAAATAAGTTTTGGGGGTAAAATTCATTATGAGAAATTCGGAGAGATGATCTCTGCCCTGAAGTCCAAACAGTGTGTGCAAGTCAGTGTGTGTTTGAGAAATGTACACTGACAACAATCTGGTATCTAAGAGATTAATTTATTCATCATAGGGCTGATTTGAACCCATCTGCCTGGAATGCAGAGCGACATTTCCTATCCCAGCCAGAGTTACTCAAGACAAGATTTTGAGGACTCAGTAGAGTTAGAATTGATTGCCTGTAAATTGTTATCTTCTGTTAATAAAAAGGAAATTGCTCTATATCCTTCTTTTGGCACCAGATTTAACCTTGTTTCGCCTAAAATATGATCCCTTAATGCATGCCATTTTTAAGTAGTTGGGCTAACTATGAAGGCTAGAAGTGTATATCAGTGGTAAATGTGATTGTAAAAGGTTCTTTAATAGACTCCAAACCACACTTTGTAATGGACAAAAATCCTCTCCAGCTTGGAGCAGTTCGGGGCTGAGATTGCAGCTCTTCCTCTCCGCTCTGGTAGTGCTGCCACAGCCTGATTTGTAAGCCCCTCCTGTAGCTGCTGTCTCTGAAGGGTACAGAACCTGCTGATGCCCATTTCATCCACCCAGCTGAACTCTTCCAGGCTTGTTCGAATGATGGTGGTGCAGGCAATGGCCTGGATCCTAGTAAAATGCTTAATCTGTCTCCTTCCACAGAGGAAAATAGCTGATATAAGAGAGAAGGATGTAGCGTTGTTGATAAAGCAGCCAGTCCGACTTGGGCATACCAATATTGTACTCTATAGACCTTCTCAATTAATTTGTCAGGTTAAACAGCAAGCAGGGATGTTTTCTCTTCTTAATGATTTATCACTGTAGCACAGGTGGTGTTTCAACTGACAGCAGGTTCCTCTGAGACCAGAGTACTGCTCTTTTTCTCCCTTAGTAGGCTATTCCATTTAGAGCAATTTAAACATGATCTGAAATGTAATATGACTTTATTTCTTGAACTAGAACTTTTTGGCAATTTCCTTGAGCTGAGCAATTCTCTCAGAGTAGTCATTTTAAAATGGCAATTTGCAGCACAATGGCTTGCAAATTATCACATCTCTGGCAGTACATTTGCCGTTGGCTAATACTAACACTGCCCATGCACGCGGTTTTGTCACCCTTCCACACTAAATGCAAATGGTTCCTGTCTCCCCATGAACTGGTCCCTGTTCTGCCATGTCTCCAGTGCTATGTAGTGGCTGATTTTGTGCAATTTGTCTCGGTATGTGGCCCTCAGAGAGCTGTTGTGATGGCAAAATGTCAGCAGTTCTTTACTTATCTGTTCTTAATATTCTTATGTCAATAAATGATGATGAATGACCATCAAAGTCCTGAAACTCTCCCAAAGGTAAATATAGTTGTAAGAAATATGAAATGACAGTTCTGGTTTCTGAAAGTGACTAGGAAAAATAAATAAATTCCTACAGATATCTGCCAGTAGGAAAGAAAGCTTACAGCTGATCTAAAAACTCATTGTGGAACCACTGGCTGGCATCAGCTGTTCTGTTCTGGAGAGAAGTTTTCTGTGTTCCTGAGTCAGTGGTTGCATGGGAGGGTGCCTGGCTCCATCCTGCTCCGTGATTCTTCCCTTAGGGAATTTGGGCACATGAGTTGGATGGAGCCCTTGCACACTCCTAGTGACCTGATAAGTTTGCTGGGAAAACCAGGACTGCAGGGAATGTCATGGTGCCATCCTGGTGTGTGTTGTAGGTAGATGTGATGCAGGCAGCATACTGGCCTAATATCTGTTGCTAAATCAGCACAAGTCCCTTGAGGAAAGGGGATTTGCTTTTTAGTGTGTGAAGCAGTACATTTAGCAAACGTGGGTGAGAACGCAGCACTCGGAATTAATCAGAGGAATCAGAGGTGGGCTTCAATCTCCTTGTGTGAATGCAGAAAATAAAGGATCCCTCTGGATGTCAAAAAATAAATTGTGTTAGTGAAACTATTACTTTTCTGTAGCTTAAAGTAAGCGTTACGAGCATAATTTCAAAGATAATTTCAGTTGGCTTATTGGATTTGTTTCTGAAGCAAAGTGTCATTGCAGAAACAGAACGAAAACCCAACAACATTATAGCTACTTTAATCGTTTCTTAATGCGTAGTGTTACCAAAAGTAGAAACATGATTAAACAGAACCTGTTTCATCTTTTTTCATTAGTGTTGTAATGCTCCCAAGAATGATTTGATTCTTGCGCTCAGACAAAAACGTAACTGGCTGTTGATATAATCTCATCAGGTTTCAGGTGACCTGTCATTTCGTAATCGACACAGTTCTGTCCTGATTTAGTTGGCTTCTGAGGTGACCTCGGATTCGCTTATGCCTGAAACTGTCTTGTGGTCTACAGATTGGAGTGTTCCTGGAGTGCTGCTAGCTAGGAGAATCAGAAATACTTCAGTATAAATTCTAATGTAATATTAATTGTATTAATGGCATGCAAATGAGGTCATGCAAAAAGAAACAGACAGATGGTTTCTTTTTACCTCTGCCATTGAGTTAGGGGATGTGATATGAAAGAACGATGTAAAATGCTCACTAGATTGTAACAGCTCTGAAAATAGCTTGAGCAATATCTGAGCTGTCACAGGTGTTCCAACATTGACAGTTAATGACCGATACGGATCCATGAAAAAGCTGCAGGCGCAATATAGCTGTGTCCTGGTTTTATCATGGGCTTATTTAAGTTGCATTTCCTTGTTTACTGAAGACTTCCAAATTTTCCTGGACTAGCAGAGATGTGTGGTGGGGAAACACCTCTTAGTAATCCTCTCACTTTTGTACCTTGCCTCCTTTGTGCCTCTGGACTTTAAACTCCTCAGGGCAAGGAGCAGGTCTCCTCGGATGTTTATTTTCCTTAAAACAAAGGAGCACTGATGTCAGGCACAGAGGCATTGCTGTGGAGCTGGTAATTGGGCAAATGACTGCACTGCAGGAGCAAATTCTGCATCAAATTTCACCTTTGCGCCCCTGCTGTAGTTGCCTGGGGCAGATTTTAACCCTCCATGAGCCTCTGCAGGAAAAGCAAAGGGTGTGTTCCTGCTTGGTGCTCATGTGGCCTTGACTGAAGGCTCTTTCTTGACTAACTGCAAGTATTAAATTTTTTGGTGTTTGTTTAACCAGCATGATACCAAAGGGCTTATGCTATTTTTTACTCCTAATGTACTTCAAATGTATTCCAGCAACCTTTTTTATTTATCATGTTTTGATTAAGAATGTAATTAGACTTCTATGTGGCTGAATCTTGTATTTTGCTACTGATAATTATTGAAATGCAACATCTGTATATTCCAAACAAAATATCAGGATCCTCTTGTGTCATGCATGTCTGTTTTGCTTTGATTACTTTAATCATTTTTGTAGTACAACTACTAATGTGTAATTTTTCATCCAAAGTTAATCTCTGAGACCATACATATTTACATACGTTATACCCTTCTCCCCAAGTTGGTTAATTTAGTTTTTCCTTGCAGAAAATGACTTCCTAAACAGTAAATCTGTGCTTTCACTCTTATCAAATCAGTACTTAAAGCTGTAGTGATCTGTTTGGTGTTAACTGAAAGGGTAACACAAGGCTTTCATTTAATTATTCCTAGCAACAGAAAAAGACTGGTTTTCAAAGGAATTCTCTGAAATGAGAGGCAGAAAGCCCTATATCACTTGCTTGTATTCATTTATTTTATTTTTATGGAGCAGTCAAATAAGAAAGTCTGGGTTTTTTTTCTTAGTCCTGTGAATGCTCATCACACTGTGTAAGCAGAATGCTGCTGGTCCAAGTGTGACCAGAGGGGATCATGCACAGCTTTGCTTCCTTGGGTTATGTGCCTTTGTGCTGCTGTTTTACCCAGGGGAGAGTCATCTAGATTTTGCACTTCACCTTTCTGGTGCAGAGTTAATACTTCCTTTTGAGAACTGCATTGTATCTTCCGCTGACATTTTCTCAACCATATAGCATTCCTGTTTGTAGTTAGATAATCAACCAACTGAATGGGAAGGTAACAAAAGGAAATAAGGTGTAATTAATTTACAGGTTTTTTTTTAAGAGCAAGAATCTGAGATTGGAATGTAGCAACATAGGGCCAGCCAACAGTTTCCATCAAGTCCCAGCTGTACGCCCATGGCTCACAAGCAGCTCTTCAGCTCACAGTGCTGCCTGCTCAATGGATATTTGCTCATTCAAGAGACTTTTGTGCTCTCTACCTGTAGATCCACAAGAAAATTCTGTTCTCCTCTTGCTTTCTCATTAGCTGTACGGCATCTTTTCTTCTACGGTGTTCTCTTTCCGCTTTTGTACTGTGTCTCTGTTTTGGTAGAAGGTGGCCTTTTCCTGAAGGTATGAAGGCTCTTGAGATGTTAAAATAATTATTTAATTAGGCTGTGGTTGTCTTAATCTTTCCCTGAGACCCCATCACGCTAAATGTGATGCTAAGCAATGAGAATGCCTCCTTAGAGGTTTTTCCAAGGTAATTGTTCATAGCCAGCTGTATAGGAAATATCCTCATGGGCTCCTTGCACAGACTGTGGTAAGTTTTTTCACTGCTTTTACTGCTGTGGTATGGATATAGGTATTTTGGAGCTACGATCCACTGCTCATATTCTAAAAGACCCTCTTAGAATTTCTCTGGGGGGAACAACCACATGATCCTCAGTATGATTTTTCAGATAATAAGAACAAAATCCTCAAACCTCAGAAGCTGAAGCTGTGCTACAAGCTCACTATGGCATAGACCTTGTCACGTCTTTGTATTGGACTTGGAGTTAATGCAAAAGTATGAATAGCTGAATACTTTAGGCAGAAACATAAGTAATTCTGGATCTCTGAATGATGAAGCACTTAAAAAAAAAAAAAAAAAAAGTAACAAGAACACTCTGATGACAATATTTTCCTCTCCTGTGAAATCAGCCTGCAGTGATGAGGAATAGATTCCACTATTAATGTTGAATGTTGGCTTCATTGTCTCATGCTGCAGCTTCAGCATTATTTAAATTCAGTGGGGAAAGGCTTTCATTTGTTGTGCCAAGACGCAAATCAAATGGTGAGACAAGTCTGGAGAAAAGTGCATCTAATTCTAGAGACAAATAGGGAGGCTGTGGACGGTGAACGGTGCCGTGTAGGCACTTTGTCTTGGTGTCTTCTGACTTCATTTCTGCAGCGTCACGTTCCAGGCTCTATGTTGAGGCAGACAAAATGGTTTGTTCATAGGGAAGTAATTTGACCCAGTCCTTCATTGACTTTAATAATTTCCAGTTAGGTGGAATTACATCCAGTTACAAAATTGAAACTGCTCTTTTGATGATCTGTTTAGCAATCAGTGGTGTTTGAGAAACATTCCCTGTCCCCCATGTTCTGGAGGAGCAGAATGCAGTGGTGGGCAGAGCCTGCCCCAGCTCTGCCTGTGCCTGGAGTGGGCACCCCCCAGCAAAAAATGCTTCAGTTCTCCCCATCTGCTCGGCTGCTTTCTTCTCCCTTCGATCAGTTCAGATGTTCGCTCTGGATTTGCCAGAGCAATCTTTTCCCATGTTAAATTGGGCATCCCCAAATGGATCCCTTTCAGTGGGACTGAACTTCAACGCTCGTTCATACACATCACAAAGGAGTTAACAGAAGTCTGTCACGCATTGCTTGAATCAATCTTGTACCAAGTCTGATCAACTCCAATTTTAAATAACACTCTCAAAGTACAATTCTAATTGTTTTACATGTGTGGCAATTACTTCCACAGTTCCTGCTATTGTGGTAGATGAAGTTGTTTCTCTTTTATCTCAAAATTCAGCATATGGAAATCTGATCTGCCAGTCAACAACAAAATTCTCTGTACACTTTTAGCACATGGATTAGGAAAAGCGATGTTTAAAGTCACAAGTCAGAATATAACTGGGTACAGATGCCTATCAGCAGTGTTTTGTGCATGTAATGGTGGCTTTTAGCCTTGGAATATGCAGGAAGCGTGCACCGCTTATTTTAGGCAGGACTCCATCCCTTCCAGATGAGTCACGGGCATTTGTGCCCAACCCCAGTGTGCTGGCAGAATTAGTTGTATTGTCTTGAATGGTGGAGGATATGTTTGCAGATTTTAAAGGATAAATGTTAATGCGCAGCAGTAATCAGTTGGTGCAAACATTATTCTAAATCAGACTGATTAATGATTACGTTATGATGGGTTCTATTTGGACGCAAATCTGGATGTTATGGTTTTGGCAGCTGAGCAAAACCCGTGTGTTTTGACTGCTTGGTTTGGTTCAGAAATCAGATATTCTCTTCTGATCAGCTCCTGTAAAGATCTGACTGCTTTCTAACTGAACTAGTGCAAAGGATGCAAAGCAGTCTTAGTACTTTGCATGGTCAAGACTTATAAATTGGCTAAAACTGTGTTGTTTTCTATATATCTATAAAATGGACAGCTCGTACATAAATATATGTACATAAAATATATATATAAAAAAACCACGCTCAACAACATATATCTGGAGTAGGTCTCTTTCGAATGTTGATAATTCTGCAGGGGCTCTTTGTTGAAGTTTATGCTGTTTTACCTCAATATCATTCTTTTGAATGGGCTTTTCCAGACAGCAGTCCAAAATGGATGAATGAATATGCATTTATATGCAGTGTGGGCACTGCAGGCAGACTAACTCATTTTCCATATGTATGCAATTCAAGCCGAGTCCCCCAAGGGCTGGGAAGTTGATGAAACAAAATTGAAAAGTAAAGCAACCTTCTGAACTTCTTTATTACTAAGCAAGAAAAACTTTTCTGTACTCTTGGGTCATGAGTCAGAATGAAGTATGTCTGCAAATCCAGCAGAATGAAATGTAGGTGTTCTGGGAGGGGATGATTTTACCTTTTGGTGTTTCTTTGTTCCAGAGTTAGTGTCAAAGAAAAAGGCAAGTTTTTATTTATTTTAGTTTATACTCTGTTCAACTGCATCTTCTGCATTGCAGCTTAGTACCTTTAACTGCCAGATGTTCATCAAAATTTCATGTTTCCATTTCTCATCTTTCTCCTTTTAATGGCGTGGTGGTTGGCAGCAGATGAGCACCTAAGTAGAAGAAACTACAGCTTATTTTTGGCATAGAGATATCAAGCCAGATTCAGTGGCAATTGGAAGTCATAAAACCAATCAGTCTGCAGAGCCTTTCCTGACAATCTCTCTGCAGGGCTGGGAGCCTGTGCTGTGTGTTAAACACGCTAGCTCTTGTGTGACCTGAGCCTGGTGCCCCTCAGTGTTACCCTGAGGCACAGTGCTCCTTGGTGAACCGCTGCTGTGCTTCTCTAATTGGGGAAACCTGGGCTCAGTCAACTGGGCAGCACATGCAAAAACATCCTCTACGAAGGTTTCTTCTCCCTTCCCATATCTGTTCAGCTGATGGTTTCATGTGGTTTCAAGACATTGTGGAAAAGTGGATGTGGGTAGTTCACTGGGATTCGTTTGTACAAAAGAATGATGGCTGTATATTCTACACCTGTGGGAAATGAACCCTTCTGTGTTCTCAGGGGAAACAAAGTGGAGAGCAAAGGAAACGTTTCCCCTGCCTTTTTCCATTCACACCTAGGGCACTTTATTTTTTTGGAAGTGTCTGGGGCAGAGGTGAGAGCTGCAGACACACCGCAAAAAGCTCAGCATCGTGCAGGCAGCTCCAGGGATCCCCCAGCTTTGTGCACGCACCAGCAGCATGCATCTGGATTTCTGATGCAAGGAAGAACCTTTCAGCTAAAGAAGAGGCTGCACATCTGAACATCTTTCATCTTGTTTACCGCTGAGAATAACCATTATTTTATTAAATTCTAAGATTTCCAGGAACACTTTCATTTGAATAAAAGCAACATATGGGGGAAAAAAATCAGGTAGACTCTTGTAGTAAATGGCTCTCTGCTTCACCGATGAAATGAGCTACACTTCAGTAGTTACAAGATAATACCATAGTAATAGTATAGTCAAAATGCTGGAAGTTTTGTTGTTTAATGTGGGATAAATAGCAAGTTCCTCTACTCGTCCATTTTTGTGTGAAGATTTTTGGCCAAGCAATTAAAGTGTATTCTTACGCTACAGAAAAGCATGGAGCTAGAGGACAAACACAATCATCTAACTATAGAGTTCTGTGCTTCTCTTCTCGTATGTGATTTTTTGCAGATTTTTGAACCTGCAATAATTAGAAGTGTGGGTTTGACAAAACATATAAGCACTTATTCGATGCATTTTACTGATTGAGATTTAGTGTATCAGTCTTGAGTTTAGGTCTCCGTATTTACTGTTCTTTTGACTGAAAACATTAGGAAGAATTAGGAGGAACATCAGAGGATTTTAGCAAATTTTGAAGATAATGTTTAATGCATGGCTCTGGGATGACATTTGATTTCTAAGGTTACACACCTGATGTCCACAGCAGGCATTTGCAATGCAATTAGAGACAAGGGCAGAGTAAATAACTTGCAGTAAGTGCCTAATTAATCATACTCCAAATTCCAATAACTGATACCTACTTTATGTGGTGGATTTCTTTCATTTCACCGTGTGTTCTAGACTTCAGGCAATAAGCAAATCTTCTATTACCTGCAAATTGATCAAAAATAAATAAATAATCCTGTTACAGAGCACTTGATTGTGGACAAATTTGCTATGCAACTTGACTTGGATTGATTCTGTGGAATGCGGGCAACTGTAAATTACAACTTTCTCAACCAAAATATAGACTTATGTCTCCCATATACTTAAGCACCCAGTGATTAATGAACACTTTCAGTTCCATCAGAGACTTTATCTCGACTATATTGTTGTTAGAAAGAAAGCATCTAGGAAACCACTTCAGTTTCATTATGACTGTTTTCAGTAAATAAGGAAGGGAAAAATACACCTTTTAAAAAGCAGTGGAAGATAGTTTTGTGGCTGTAATGGAAACTGAGGAATCAGTTTTCCCTGCAATAAAAGAAGGTGGCTGTTTATCAGCTACAGGAGCAGCTGGATCACAACTAGCATACGTATGCACGTAGACAGAAAGATAACCAGACTCTCATTAGTGACCCTTCTCTGGTACTGCATTTTACATCTCATCTTATTTCAGGCTTCATATGTGTATGTGTCTGTATATGATCTAGCTCTCTTGGCTATTTTTGTGGTCAATGAAAAAGATCAGGCGTTTTCTTTGGAGCGTAGTTCGTGTTTACCTGATATATGCTCCTGCAACAAGTCAGAGTTGTCATAAGAAAGAAATGACTCTTCCTACAGCTCAGAAGACTAGCAATGGGTAAATCTCATTCTTAGGTGTCACTTTTTCTTTTTTTTTTTTTAAACCTGATAGATAATTGAGTATCAAATTTCTGCTTGACGTTGGCTCAGATGCTGAGGTTGAGGATGCATGAAGTACCAGAAAATGATGGTACTTCACAGGAAGTATCCATACCACTTCGGTTCTGGATCTCCTCAGAGCTTAACCACGGTGGTTTATCCGTACAGCCACATCACTTTCTCACTGTGCGAGACTGATCTCTGCTGCAGGAGCACAGCTTCTAGCAACCATTGAACACAGCTTGCCTGTTGAAAATTCATCAAACCACAGAACTTTCTGAGGATCTTCAGGCTTTATTTCCATTAAATTTGTTGATATTTTTGTAGAAAGCAGATTATTTCTGTGGAGAATTAGCTCTTGGATGTTGCCACTTAAATATTTACTTATTAGGAGTAAAAATACTTATCAATCAGAGATGAGTTATCATTAGCAGTTTTTTCTATATTGATTCAAGAAACAAACTCTCCTTCTTTCAGCCCCTACTTGAAGGGATAAAAAAAAAAAATAAATAAATCAGAAGTAAAAGTCTGTTTCATTTCTTTTAAGGGAAGTCTGCTGACTATGCTCATCTCATTTCAGTTCTTCAATATATTTTATTCTTCTTTGGACAGATTGCAGTTTAGATTAAATTCTCTAATTAACTGTTCAGCTGTGCATGAGAGCACAGCTGTTAATCTAGAAATTTTTAGTAATTAATTAGGATTATTTCTGTTACATAAACGCGACTGTAAGGTGTATCCATCTCAGTGAATCAAAGTGGCCCGCAGAAATGTTCTCTTAAGGCATTTAGAAGGCTGGGCAAATGTATTTATGTAACTTCCAATCACCTTGTGCACGTGGGTACTTTCACCTTTAAAAGCAATCTCTAAATGTGTTTCAAACATATACCATCTAATTTTCTCAGAGAAATGTTAAAAAAAGAACAATCTATTTCCCAACGCAAGTTATGCTTACTTACATTAGTAAATGTATTTCTTTTTTCCCCCTCTTTTCAATTTTTTTAAACATACGTCATTATCTGCTACACTAGGGAGTAAAAATAAGTTAAGTGAAAGGAAATCATGGTTAAAATCAGAACTTAACAATTAGCTTTCGCTTTGGGGGGAAGGGGAGTATTACAGAGCACACAGCAAAATATACTTTAGTGAACAAAATAATGAGAGACTTAAGAAAAATACAATCATTTTGGAAAACCTTATATACAGTGCGTAATAATCAGTTCTCCATAGTAATAACCAGAAGGAGCACTTACATTTTTTGACATCCCTGATCCTGGAGCCTGGGGAGTGCTGTAGAACATTTGCATTAAATTACTTTTCATTTTCACAGCCCAGTCTGCCCCTTCCATAGGTTTTTCTGCCAGTATTTGTGAATTTGGCAGAAACCTGCATATTTCATAGCTAATATTGTTGTCTCCTGCCAGGAACATCAGGGTAAGGTGCATTATATGCTGCATGACAATTAAGGGCTGAAGGAAATCATGCTGATTTTTAAATGTGGCACCCAGGTGTCATAGTTTATATCAAATTAGTGAAATGGTATTGGAGGAGATGCTCATATGCATTGCTTTTGTTTCGTGTATTTCTGTTAAGAGTTCAGGTGAACTCTTGCAGGAAGGAGGTGATCCTGCAATTTCCAAAACTGCAGTGGCAGAAGGGCTGGAGTAGTTCTCCTGCTTTGTACGACGTGTGTGATTGAATGTGCATTGTGCTGCTTTTCTTCTGATTATATGGTTCCCTCTGTGTGGCAAGGAAGGCTGGGTGATGTGTGCCACTTGTTTCTATTGTTGCCTTGCATTAAATCTTCAAGTGCTGTTGTTTGGGCTCCCACTGAGTGACAAGTGGACTTTAGGAAGTGTTCATTGTTGGCCTAATTCTGCTTTCATTTAACACTCTGCCAATGCAATCAAAGTGGTGACTACTCGGCTATATCATTGCAACATCTCTCTCCTGGGTCAGATAAAACTCTATGGGATTAAACTGTACCAGTGCACAAAATACATTCACAATATCATCATCTAATATATAAAGAAAATGAATTTTATAATCAATTTAGTACATAGCGTTTTTAGGAAGATGGGATGGCTGCTCTTGAAAATCAGAAGTAAATATGCCTGAGAACTGTGCAGCCTAGGTGAAAAGCAATTCAGGTACAAGCAGTAGCTGATACTTAAGTATCTATGAGGCTTATAGCTAAGGCTTATTTTGCCAGCCATGATGCTTACAGGCTGAGGAACCTTCCCCAGTTGATTGAATTAGCAGAGGTAATGCTATGTTTCTTTTCAGGGTTATAATTAGTAATGCCACCCTAGGAGACAGTCAAGTTTAGAGCATCTGAGTTGGGATTTCTGAGATCAAGTGAAACAAAATTTCATTTAAGTGGATTAGATTAGCTCTGGCTGGGAAGTGAACTGATATTCTGAGGGAAAGAAAATAACTTCAAGAAAATTATGTTCTGAAATTTTCCCAATAAAATTTACTGTGGAACATAAATGCCAAAACAACCCTCTGGAATAATCGAAATGTCGTCTTTCAGTAATGTGAAAGTGTTGAATTTTGATTTTAAATATTAAATACTTTGGTCTTATATATTACTTGATATTATGCAAATCAAAACACTGTTAATTTCTTTTGGCATCACTGAAATAAGGTTTAAGCAGAAATGCATACTTTGAAATATTTCCTTTTTGGTGAAACTTGCCTTTCCTGATAGAAAGCAATTATGTTGCAAACTAATTGGTCAGGTCTGTATTTCAGCAAGGACTATTTCATTTGTGTATTACTAGTTCTCTTCCAAGCAAATTATTCTACCAGACCCTCAAACTCTACTATTTGATCTGCAGAATTGGGTAAAAGGTGTTTTTGGGCATGCATATGTCCATGCATATTGTGAAATAAGCATCTGCTATGGGGTGTCTCTTTCCTCTGTTGGTATAGATATGCCATCAGCATACCGTAGGATAGGTTTCTCGTTGAAATACCATGTGTGATGAAGTTATCATATGGACTACTTTGGAGTTAGCATGGTTCCCTGCACCAGGGAAAGCCCCCCCGGGCTGAGGTAGGTAGTTCTCATCTTCCTGCACGTGGGAAGAAGGTGGAAATACTTCAGGAGCTGCCTAGGGGTTTCACTCCTCTAACACTGGCTCTGGTCTGTATTTAGGGCTTCCGTCAAATTAAGACATTAATACTTTTACATCCCTTGTTGAAATTGCCTCTAAGTAGACTATTCAATGAGCAAAAACATCTTCTCATCCTTGGCACATAGCTCAAGTCTTTGAGCCAGATGCAGAAATTACTGAGGGAAAATATTTGGCATTTGTTATGTAGCAGGTTGGACTTAGATAATCACTTTGTTTCCCTTTGACTTTAGAATCTATGAAATCCTAAGAAGTGTGGATTTACAATTTCTTTTTTGGAAATATTCCCTGTGATAGCATATCTGTATTATTGAAATTATTGTACAGGGCTGCAGTCCACTGAAAAACACAGTGTAGCAATTCTGAGGGGAGGGAAATTAAAAATGCAACCTGAAATGTGGCTTTTCAGCCGTAGTACTCGAGCGGTTTGCCACAGAGTTCACAAAAGTGACAGCACTTCTGATTTTACCTTTTGCTATGTCTTTCTCATTTATCTCTTTCAAGGAGTTTCTCTTCAATGCTGCCCAGCTCCCACCTTGCTATTATGTTGCCTTATTGTGAGTGTGAATCTGAAGTACGGAAGAAGCACTATCAGATGGGATTCTCTTTTGAAAGGCTGAGAAGCTGCCTCAGCAGTGAAGTTGTCACTCTGAGAACATTTTCATCCACTTTTCTCAGCTGCTTTTATCAAAAGAAGGTAGCAAGATGGGATTGCTGTCGTACCCAAAATATGAAAATAAAATCTCTGCTAGCAAAGTCAGCTTTTCCCTTTTACAGATAGCTTTTGTTTGCTGGATAGATGGACTTTGTATTGAAATGGGTTTATGAATGTGAGCTAGGAAAGGGTAGCTCTCTTGCTCTATACTAAGTGGGCAATGGAAGAAGTCTTGAAGCAGCCTGGCTAATCTTGGTAACTAGTCTGGTAGCACAGAGAGGGGTGGATCTATTTGATGGTACTAAGTGCACACAATGAAGAACAACCTTTCAGCTGAGCAGATTGCCATTGCTGGTAGTGGATGCATGGGTAGGGAAGCTCTCAGCGAAAAGGAAAGCTTTCCAGGCAGAAATGAAGGAAATTATCAAAATACATTGACGTAGAACATTTTCAATACTCTTTAGTATGAAAGGAAGTAGCAAGAAGAAATATGTAGACACTAACTGAAGAAGCCACCTGTTGCTTTTTTTTAAGCCATTTGAATGAAAAAAAGTAATATGATGTTCTTCATAAAGAAGTGGATATATTGCCTGTGAAGCTGATGATGGTCAATTGAGTACAGAACCCTGTTACAAAGACTGTTGTTGCAAATGATTATTCTCTACTTCTGTCAGCCTGCTCCTATATGGTTACTGTTGCTCTGGCATAAGTACTCTAGAAAGAGAATAGCTTTTCCTAATGGATTAACTTCAAGGCCCGGACCACTGGTGTGCCTAAGCAAAGTAGGAGGTATTACTCTCAGAGCCACCTATTTATTTCAATGGAAACGACAACAGATATAAAGAGAACGATAACGCTATTTGCGAATTCACAGCTACAAAACACTATTTTTCAATGTAGTCTCCACCACGAGCTCTGCATTTTCGCCAGTGATGAACAAGAGCCTGTATGCCACGCTCATAAACATCTGCACCAGCAGAGGTGACCTGCTGTCACCACTGCTGAAACACCACCACCCACCATCTCGCTGTGCTCACATCAATGTTTAGCAAGCGTTAATGAAGGTCAATGGGTGCCGTTTTTTCTACGTGGAGGTATTCAGCTCCACAACTCAGCTTCATCCACACTTCTATGTCAGATACCAATGTGTCAGAGTGCCCCACTGCTGCCAGCTGTCACATGACAACAAAATGGAATGGAACATTGCTGGGAAGATTCAACCTCTACTGTCATACCACCAACATCCACCTCTGACATCACAGGTGAACATAGTAAAATAGGAGGCATTACTTTCGGATCATACCTCATGTATCCTAGACTAGTTCAAACAGATCATACAGTTCTCATCCTTTGCACAGTTCCCATTTCTTGTAACATTGTACTGACAGCATTAAAACCTGTTCTGTTATGTGTTAAGCATTCTGAAGCTTCCTCTACTGGTTTAGGGTGGAGGTAAAACCAAACAGCAGAGAGGAAAAGGAAGGACACAAAGCGCTGTCATTAGCACAATGAAGTTCTCAAAGTCTCAGGGGAAGAACGTGGTGATATAAAGCTTTTGGTCTAGTTTCTGACTCACTGGGATGAAACGTACACTAGTAAGGGAAGTTTTTCCATAGGAAATGAATGTTCACGTGCATAAAAAAAAAAAAATCACATGACCATTAAATAGTTTTTTCAGCATAAAGATCTGTGTATCATCCATGACTCATTGGAAAGTGTTATCCCTTTGTTTGTGTTTGTAGGAACTGACAGAAGAAAATAATACAGTCTTTTATCCTTTGCTATCCATTTATTCTATCTGTTCTTTTCTTTTTCTTCTTTTGGTTGCCCAAAGAAGTGGATGCCCCGTCCTTGGTGGTGTTTAAGCCAGGCTGGATGGGGCCCTGGGCAGCCTGCTCTAATGGGTGGCAACCCTGCCCACAGCAGGGGGGTTGGAGCTGGATGATCTCTATGGTCCCTTCCAACCCAAGGTACTCTATGATTTTTTGAGTGTAAGGTATCATGAAAACCCACAATTAAACTGGATTGGTGTAAAATTAAATAGCCTGTGTTATGTATGTACTGTTGTCCCTTGGCAAATGCTATGACGGATATCAGGATACTCATTACTTTCACTTCATGATCTTATAAATCTGATCTTTTTTTATTATGAGGAAGTATTTTACCGTGTGCCTGATCCAAAACCCATAATAATTTCTGGACATATTCCCATTGATTTCCATAAGTTTTGGAACAGTTCTTATGAGGTTTTCAGCACAAAAGCAGCTTGTGTCAGTGTAGAAAGAGGAAAATTGTGAGGACTTCAGTGTTTTCTCCTGTATTCCCTCAGTGTGTCTCCTTTCCCAGAGTCAAGGCACAGCCGCCTTTGCTACTCCTGCCATGCAGAAGCGCTTTCCTACAGCTCTCTGCCTCATTGATTCTCCATCTGTTTTAATTTGAACATCTTTCTGGTGACCTATGTTCACATCTGGTGTAAATATGCTGCTATTCAAAGTGTTTTTACTCTGTCAGTTACCATTTCAGGGAATGATTTATTATAATAGGAGCAGCGTGCTCTGTGATGTAGAAAAGGGGAGAAAATCGAGACATAGCCTCAAGGAATTCTTTTCTCACTTGACTGAGATTTGGGAAACATGAGGTCATATATTGCCAGGAGACATCACTCTGAGAATCTGTCCCCCCAAATTACCTGGCAAACAAGGGGGAAGGGGACCAGGCAGGCAGAAAGGCAGCTGCTCTCCACATTTCCTCGAAGTTGTGAAAGAGCTGAGCCAAACCCCACGGATGTCAGTCACAAGTCTGCCAGCCACTCCAAAAGACATCTGATGACACAAAGGAGTCAGCTAGAGACTTGACCCAATTTTCTTAGAGTATAGTGCCTTAATTGTAAGCTAATCCTCCTACTCTTTTGCAGATAGGAAAACAATGTACTTCATACAGATAGAGCACCAGATTACCATCCGATAACAATTATATGCAAAGGTTGTGCACATTTTCTCGTATTTTAGCACAAAGAAATTGCAAGAGAATGGATGTTTGAAAAGGAACTTGAATATAGACCAGGTGGTTAATGTACTCACATTAGTTAGCATGTTTAACGAGAGGTGCAATTTGCAGTCAGATCTCTGGAAGAACATCTCTATTGCTACTCACTGCACAGTTGATAATTTTTTGCACTTACAGTTTTTCTCACTTTTGTCCCCCAAAACACTAGGTAAGGAAAATGGCATGTAGATGAGAAGTGGTATATCTGAGTGGCTACGTATGCCTGCTACATGAATTTCTACAGAAGAAAAAGATGCATCATCATGCTTTGATAACAAGAAATCAGAAACAATTTTCTTCTTTCAGAGAAGAGATCACTTACAGCACTTTAAAATACGACAATTTTTCCAATGGCCTCAAGAAAAATAATCTTTTTCTGTGTAAGCTGAGGCACTACCATTTCTTTCCATCTTGCTGACTGTGAGCCATTCATGGAGGATGAATGCATCTCTGCACTTAGGAAACAGATTGCTGCTGTTGAATTGGATAAGCTGCAATGATGCCACTTCTTAAATACCAATGACTCCTGTTCTATTTAGATCAGATTTTGAGCTTTGTCTTTATAACACATCCTTCATTCTGTGAAGATGATGATGAGTAGAGCAGGTTACTTTCCCCCAAGATTTTAGCAACTAGAAAACATACAATTGATATTGCTATGTAGTGTTTGCTCATATCTCTGAGTAATTGTACGTAGAGTGAAATTCCAGATTGCCGTGCTCGGTAACTGCACTACCCACGTCCTGAGGATCATCATTTGCAGTTGCTCTGGGCAAGGCCCTCTGTGCTTGGCACGGATGGTCGCCTTGTTGTGGGTTCACTTCTCTGATGTGTGTGAACACAGGGATCCGTGGAAAATTACTGGGCACCACCAGCCTCCACTGACCTGGGAGAGAATTGCAAATGCTCAGCAGTCCTGTGGAGCAACTTAATAGCTGTGCTACGTATGTTAAGGAAAGCTCTTTATTTCCCTGTAGAAACTTGTTGTTTAAAACAAAGAAACAACAACAGCAAAAAGCAGCAAAACAAAAAGACAATGTCTAGATAAATAGTACTTACACATCACAAATTATAGGTAGTGGGAAGAAAGCATGTTGCTATTGGACAGTAAACAGCATGTGAAAAAATTTAAATTGGTATTTAAAAGCAAAGCCAAACGTAGGTCTCAATTTGTTAAAAACATCTCTATATGAAAACTTCTTCTTTTACTCTTCTTTATCCTGCATGGCTTTTATTTACGTCTGCTATTTTCAAATCATATTTAAAAAAAAAAAAATCACCAAAAAGTTTTAATGACAAGGCTGATTTCTTTAGTATTTGCAGAGACTGGTATGAAAAAATTCATGTTCTGCTTATTAGAAAAGAGTAATACATTATTAATGAAATAAATCCAACTTACTGGTTAGCCAGTGTTAACAAATGCAACAGGAAAAGCTAATGCCCAGTTTGTTACTAGAGTATATTCTTGTTTATTTTCTTTCACTTCTTTGCCTTACTGCAAAACAGCAGGCAAGGGAGATGCCCATACACCTTCTTAAGCTGCTGCCAAAGGTTAGCTGAGCCTCTTCTGAGCTCTTTTCAGCCGGCTGTACCAATCACACCAGCTTGGCCACTTCAGCTCCATATCATTCTCAGTACCCGAATGTCCCCTGAAGAGGTTTTCCTGCAGATTTTCTCCATCTCCAATCAGTATAATGATGGCTAATCTATGACATTGCAATTTGAGATTTGTGTCCTGAAGTACAAATAGTTTACAATTTTCTCCAAGTCATGATCCGTTGACTCGATTTCTTTTTTAAACCTCTTTAAACAGGCTTCCAATAGTTCAAATCAACTTAAGTTCACCACCTTGTTCAGTACAGTTGCCCTCTTTCCATTCCTATTATGGCACAGACCTGTAGAGGGATAGCATATACTGGTTCATACTATAAGTATCAGAATTACAGGAATCAAGAGGGCAGCGAAGGGGAAGCTATCGATGTGGGGGGAAAAATGCTCATCCCTTTTGGTATCAGCCCTATGAGGCTTGTCTGCAAGACACAATGGAACATCTGGAAGCAAGAGCCCTTCTATTCAGGTAACCGAAATTGCATTAGCTAGTCTCGCATAAAGAACAGGATTAGAATGACAGACCTCCCGACTGACGTATTTGTTTTTGAATAAACTTGTCAAATGCAACAAGGAGTGTCACAGCAAATCTTTCCTGCTTGCACTGTGAGCAGAGCTTCTGTGCATATTGTGACAAGAGGGTTGTGTTTAATTGAGTTGCATTTTGGTGCTGTCTGCTGTAGGTAGATACAATGAAAGAGGACAAAGGGCAAGTTGAATTCATCACTATCAAGCTTTCTTTCTTTTAGTAGCAAAATAATTACTGCATGCCTAAACCAGGTGTGTTGTAGAGGGAATTCATAGGGGAAGCAAGAAACTGCTGCAATAGCTTCACGTTAATTTATGCTCAAGGTAGATTCACCATTCTTTATGGCACGACAGGGAACCCTAAATATAATGGGGAATACAAACTAAGGAGGATAATAGAAGGAAGGCATCTTGCAATACCTTCGGAGTTTATGCCTTACTCCTGCCTGCCAGAATCTGCTTTGGTGAGCATTCACTTAAGCATGATGAAAGTGTATCTTACAATGTAGCTTTGTAGAAACTAGGTCAGGTAAATTGGACTTACTATTGTAGCTTTACAAAGCACAGTCTCATCTATAGATCTAAAGCTCAAATCAAAAAAACTTTAAAGGGTGGTTTTCATTTGTAGCAATTCTATTAGTAACAAAAATATCATGTGATTCAGTGCATGGAAAACATGTGAAGGTGACAAGTCTGGTTTTTGATTTCTTTAAGTTGTATGTAAGTAGCTTGGTTGAAACCTGAACAACTTTAGAATGCAGTTATGTTTTTGGAAATATCCCTCTTTAATGCTTAGCGCTACAATTTCCTCTCCCAACACTATTTTAGGTTGTGAAACAGATGACTTTTTCCTGCAGTATAACCTCGGCTGGGGTATGAAGAAGGGCATCTCCCTCTCACGCTTCACTAATGCCTTGTGCTGTTGGTTGTGCCAGTTTGGTGTGCCTCTAGGATACTGTGCTGAACTAATAAAGGTGCTAAAAGTCACTATAATGACATACTGAAATGAGTTTTAACAATTCCTAAAATAAGGAAGAGCTGGTGGTTCAGTGGGCCAGTGAAGTCCAGCCATACATGTGGCTCAAAAAATTCTGTCTGAACATTCTTCCTGGTATCTTCTAAAGAATTTTACTTCTATTTTCTCCTCCATCTGAAAATCAGAAATGGAATTTATTTAATTTACATCATGTTATCTCCAGTTGACGTTTCAGTTTTAAAGATTAGCAAGCGTCTTTCTTCTGTGCTAGGTTAAAAGCAATCTGTGTTTCCTTGGTGTGAAGTTTGTGGCCTCCTAAGGCAGCAGCTCAGATGTCTTGTCTGTGGCCCTAATTCTTCTGTATGATTGAATGGCAGAAGCATGCAGGAGAGAGGCAAAATTACTGGCTTCTAGGCCATACAGCAGCAGTTAAGAAACATAACACTGAACTAACAAAAATGAAGCTCTAAAATTTGGCTCAGAAAACACTTAAAATGAAGCACTATGATTTATGAGTCTATTAACTGCTCATTTTGTTCAAAAATGGTAAAAAAATGTTTCAACATCTCAAGATCATTTGTGTTGTTTTTTTTTCCCCACACACTTCTTAACTACAAAACTAGTTTGTTGGTTTTACTGTCCCAGAGTACCCCCTTAAAGCAGCAATTTGGCCCAAGGGAGGGAAAATCACACTTGAATTATTCTTATGGAATATTTTATCTAAGCTATGCATAAAAGACCACAACAAATGTCATCAATACTAACAGAATTAGTTTTATTTCTATTTTTTTTGAAGTCTTATACATCTTCATTTCTGGTCCTAATTTAATCTTTGCTAGGCTCAGATGGTTTTCCGCTTTCCCATCACAGTGCTTTAATGTTACCTCCCTTGAAGATATTCTATTTTCTTTTTTTTCCATAGGTGTTTTGCAGGCAGAAAGATGTATGTCAGTCATTCAGGAGAAATGTTTTACCTACTGAACTTTCTCCTTGATTTAACTGGAGGGAGATCTTTCAACATACAGACTTCCCGTTAAATTTCTACGTCTGTTTATTGAGGGATGGGTGTCTATTAATGAGTTGACTAACAGTTTCTAACTCTTCAAGTCTTAATGTGTTACTACACCAAATTTTTGAGTGAACTAATATTGTTGTGGATGTAAAGGTTATAAAGTATACTAGTCTTGCTGTAGTCTGTCAGTCGTATTGCAGTTTCCAGTGGAAACTTGACTTGGACATGCTGCTGTGTGTGTATTTGTGTGAGCTCCTCTCCAAAACTCCTTACTAAAAGCACACAGGCCACCTGCATTTTCATAGCTGGCAACTGAGCACTACTTAGTGCAAAATGGATGCTCTTGTCTTTGTCGTGGCTGTGAAGGGAATTCACGCACATGTGGCCCTTTGAACTGGCCAATAATCCTGGCAGCCTCTGGGATGTGGGATAAGGGAACAGAAATGAAAGCCAGAGCAGAGAAACCAAATGTAGGCCATGGAAGGCAGCTAATGACAAGAAGGAGATTGCCAGCTGAAAAGGCACAGAGTTTAAATAAAAATAAGTGGGATGGGATTCTGGCAGATGAGACTTTTGTGAGGGTTAGGATTTTGCCCTTGTAGTTTGGCAGGAGAATTCTCCATCCTCTAAGCTGACTAAAGCCAGCCATGAAAAAAGAATAATGATTCCTTCTGCGTTATCCTCTTTTAACAATTTTTTGTGAGTATGGAAACAAAATGAACTATGTTAGTGAAACATATTACATGCCAAGAAACACTGATGTGTTTGCATTGGATAGAAAAACATGCAGCCTATGATATTGGCTGAGCTATTTGGTGATGTTGAAATACAGAACTATCCTGCATACAATACTGTTGTGTAGCATCTTCTGTGATCTTTCTGAACAAGCATTTTTGTCCTTTATCCCAGTTCCTTTTCTCCTTCATGTCATCTCCGTTGTTGTGTGCTTCTCCCTTGGGGCTAATTGACTTTCACTAATGAGTTCTTCCTCTAGGTTCTTTATCAATTGATTTAAAAAATAATAATAATCTCACTACATGAGAATAACATATCGTAGCAAACTCTTGCTTTTCAGGAATGATTCTGCTTTTTGCCAAATCTACTGTGCTTAACTTTATGGATTTCAGTTACTATTGAAAAGAAGTAATAGAGTGAGTGGTTTCCCTGACATGTGACCAAACACTTTCTCATTCTCCATCTGTTCTGTATAAGATTTGTTCCTGCTACTACTTTACTTTAATTTCTGTGGCCAATAGATACAAGGGTTTTGCAGTTTTATTTTTGGCAGAGGCAAACATAACTGTGTCATTTACATTACGGCTTTGTTTCTCAATATTTTTGTTGTCTTCTACAAAGTAAACTGCTACTTTGTTTAAATGTGTTATTGTCCTATCCCATCTAGTATCACGTTGAGCATAAAACTCTTGCAAGTGTCTTACTTTTCAATTTTGCATATTAATATTCATTTTACACAAGTTATTAACAAAGCATTTGTTGTTGTCAAGATGAAAATAAGTGCATAAAAAAAGTAACACTTCAGTATACGTAAACTACAGGAATTGCTCTTCTAATTGAGTTGCATTTCATCAGGCAGAAAAGGCAGTCCTGGAAGCTGTGGATGGTGTGATTAGTTCATTTGTTCCTTCCTCAGTAATAGATAAAGATCATCTATGAGTGCTGGTGCTTGGAGAACTAAAAGTTAGTCCTAATTATAATTTTCAGCAGTACTGAAAATATCATAATAGCTGATGCTTGACTTGCATATCTATATAGAAATGTACCTGTTTAAACTCATTTAAAAAATTCTGACTCTCAAATTTTCAAGTCTTGGGTTTTATAGATCTCTTCTCCTTTCCCTCTTCAAAAGCAAACCCCTCTCTTACAGGTGGTGAATACGAGCAAGGGCAATATATAAGGAAGTTAATGGCTGTATTCTAGGCATAGTAAATAGATTTAGCTTAAATAAGTTGGCAATTTTAAATCTATTTTTAACAGCTCAGATAACAATCTGTGATTTAAAATGCTGTGTGAAAAATAAATCTTCTGGACAACCATGGAAAAGTCAACTAACACAGCTGATTGCTGCTTCTTGTCTATGTAGCATAACTCAGAAGTGGAAAGGACAGATATTTGATTAACTGATCCATATACTTCTTTGCTAATAAACCATTGCATTGGAGATTCCTCTCCAAAATAAATCTGTAGCCTTGCAGTGTATTGCTGTATACTTGTATTTAATAGGGTGACTTAGAAATAATTTTAACATAAAAATAGCAATACCTTACATTAAACCCCTGACACTTGCTCCTTTTGAATTCTAGTCTGAGTCTTATGGTATTTTCATATTGCAGAGAGAAAAGTATTTAAAAGAAGAAAGCTGTAGAATTGGTCTCAGGCAGCTATTATTTCCTTTTTAACTGATGGGCAGAGAGAGGGGGTAACAACAAAAAGCTGAACAGGGCTCATATTTTAGAGTCTCAGAGGCTTTTGATGTGATCCTTTATCTCCTGCATGCTCAAATTTGTTACTGATGGTGCCTCAAACAGCCAATACGTGGGGGCATTTATACAGCACTTCTTACTCAAGATTTCAAATCACTGTAAAACGCTTAAGTAAATGACAGAGCTTCCCTGCTATGTACGTTAATTGGATTATTTTCATTTATAGATAGGGAAATTTAAGGAGGTTAAATGGTTTGTCCGTGGTGTGCATTGAGTTCCTCCGCTGCATTTCAAGGCAAGAGATGAAGGGCAATCCTTACTGAAGTGACCAGGGACACTGGCACTCACTAGCAGGTCTGGGAGCTCGGCCCAAAGCCTGCTTACACCTTCTCCACTAGAATACAGTATGAAAACAAGTGAACTACAGGTGAAAGTATTCATGCTAAAACAAGGCACCAAACAGGCTGATTTGCTATGCTTTCTGCCTTGCTTTTGGCTTGGATCCTAATCCTGTTTCTTGCAAGAGAAACTCCTACTGTGAAGAGCTGCTTCTTAATAATAGAATATTACTTTACTGATTAATATTTGTGGGACACTCAGTCTAATTACAGTTTCTCACAGCTTCTTTAATTACAGTAATACGAGGTTTTACTTAGGCAAAATATTTCAAATGAGTTTAGCAACGCTTTACAACTTAATGCTGTATGTGGAGCAGAGCAGCTCGCTGGTGGGAGAGAGGAAAGCAGTCCTCCTTGAACCCAGGGCAAGTGTTTCTGAATGATAAGATACACTAGTATTTTTGTTTCTGCATCACAAGATGTAACACTGAGGATTTACAGAAGCTAGGAGCTCTGAAACCTCAGCCCAGGGAATAGCTGCAGTGAACGTGATTAACTCTGGATAAAGGCGAGTTCTGTGCCGTGCAATTGAGGATGTCCATGTTTACTTATAATTCAAAATTGAGAGGCAAAATTAAATGCCTATGATTAGTGAAGTGTACCAATGAAATATCTTCAAGGATTAACCAGTATCCTTTCAAATTAATGTGCAGAGGAATACCAAGTTATTTTTCTTGGTGAGAAATTACCCTATATCTTCTACGTCATTTGTGTTAAAAAGCAAAAGGTGAAATATGAAGATGAGCCTCGTGAAGAAATTAGTCACTAATTTTTCCTTCCATGTCACATCTTAAAATGAAGGTTAGATTGCATTCATACTCATTGAATGTCTCTGTGGAAAGTACAAATCTACTCGTGTTGGAGTTTAGCCATGTGTTTAGTAGTAGATGTATTCATGTGGAACGCACAATATTGGTGCAGGACACAAGCTGGTGATAGAGCGGAGGATTCCCTCATGGTGTGATGTCTGTCAGCTGTATCACCCAGTGCTCCATTTGTACATCTCCAGTGCTATTTTCAAACATCACAGCTTAATTTCTTCTCTTCTCAAAGGGCAAAGCTTAAGAGTATGTTCATGACTATTCAAAAAGATAACTCCATTAGTCTGATGGGAGGGAAAAAATAAAAATAATCTAAGCAGACTTCTATGTACCAGCCCTGTGAAAGGAAGAATAATGTTCTTAAAGCTGGAAACTGAACCAGACCTCAGTGAGCACACTGTATCTGTAGAACAAAGGACTCTATGCTTGCTTGATGTGAGGTTGGGTTAGGGAAATGGTGTGGGAATAAATCTTCCTCACTTCTTGTGGACAGCAATGTCTTTTAGACTTTGTTCTCCTCCTTGGAAATTATTTTACTGAAATAAGTGTAGTTTCTGAAATGCTCATGTTTACTGACTGTGTAGTAAGGCATGGAAATTTGATTCTGAAGGCCTTAAAATATTTTAAATTGAGAAATTATGATCAGTACTTTATATAATGTTGACTTATTTTGAAGTGTAACACTTCATGTTTTCACTCTTGCAAATTGCATTTCTTATTTAGGAGATGGAAAAAAAATGTTAAAATATGTAGGTTGCTCTGAAAGTACTGCCTCCTACTTACTTCCACGGAAACTACAACAGCAGCAAATAGGAGGAGCCCTTGTAAAAAATGCTCCTAAAATCTAAACTACCTTATGCTCTGCTATAGTTTTGCAGAATTCAGTCACAAACATGAAGCACTCATTTAAATAAATAAATCAACATGTAAATAATTGAAAATTGTTCAATACTGAACATGATCAAAACTCCAATCATTTTCAAATAGAAGTGCCTATAAAAAAAAAATTGAAGTAGTTGAATAATTTTAAATTGCTTTGTACTGTGCAAGCGCAGAACCCCAATCACTTTCAGGCTGAAGCACTTACGAAAGAAGCTGAAGTGCACCAGTAATTTTGAATTGCTATGCACAAGGAAAAAATGCCTTTAAATTATTGAATACTTATATTTGTTCTTTAAAATTACCTATTTTTATGTACAACCTGAATAGCTTTACTTAGTCAAAATGCTCCAAAAGATGTGATTGTATAAACTTGTGAACAAATCACCCCCTGTTGCAAATAGTAATGGCAGGACATTCCATTATCAGCTGATGTGATGGTGTAGGAGTTCTCAGCACATTTGTTATTATGAGTAGTTCAAATAAACCACAGATATAGCCCTTCTACTTTAGCCTATATCTTACAATGAAAAACAGACCTCTTTCAGATCCACATGAACGTGAGTTGTTAGATCATTTTACCTATTCAATGTAGGTGGATGCAGAACAGGCCCTTACGTGATTTCTGTTCAGGATGTTGTTAAAGATGTGAATCTGACCTCTCAACATTTTAGTGATTATATTCATATGATTCACTTTGCCTTTTTTACTCAAGGCAGAGTTTCACCTTTTTCCACAAACTTTGATGCTTTGTGTTTTTTGCTTGCCTTTTGCATGTTGAATCTCCTGTAGAGCAGATGTTAGACTTAGTAAATACAGATAACTGTAGAACTAATGAACACTGAAAGCGCTGCCTGCAATGTTAAGTAGGGAGGCTGCATTAATGTGCTGAGTTTCCTATTTACCACAAAAACCTAAATTCTTGATTTCAGAAGCAAATGTTAGTTTGTTCTAGAGGTTTCATTGTGGAGTTTATGGGACTCAACCACAAGCGCGTCCTTATGCCACTTTGTATAAGAAAACATCATGATGTTCACTTGGGTACGCATAATTTGTCTGATATGTTTTGTGACAATTGGTTTCACAACCAAGCAAATCCCCGAAATATGTAAGTTAACTCACAATATTTTCCAGAAGCATTATCCCTTGATAATTGAAAGTAAGTTCTATGATGAAAAAATAAAAACGAATTGGTATTCATTAAGCTGTTAGTAAAACGTTCTCCAGGACACACCAGATCTCATTCTCAATGTGACTGGATTTCCCTTGACTCCCTAATACATGGGGGGTCAATAGCTGCATCTTTTGCATAAAGGATTTAATTCAGCTTTTAAATGGCAAGCAATTATGTGAGAGAGGGTTATAGACCAAGGTCTTGGTTTCATATTATTTATGTTCTAATTAATTTACCAGATAGTGAAATTCTTTTATTTTTTTCCCTTTGACTACTAAGTGTTGATCTTTAATAGTTATCATGTTCCTAGCACTAATGGGTTTTATTTCTTTGGAAAGGTCACTCTCGATGTAATGCCACTGTTAACACAAGGGAGACTGTAAGCTTTGGAGACTTTGTTTTATCGTGATGTGCTCAACTACTTGCTGTCTTTCCCCTGGGGCATGCTTCTTCTGCAGTCAGAAGAGTTGGTACCAATTTTTTTTTAATTTTTTTGACTGTATTTTGCATTTCATGAAAAATACCCCTCAAGTAGCTGCTAACAGTGCCAAAAAGACCTGGCTTTTTTTTTTTTTTTTTCTGGATGATGAGCAGCTTGAATATTAATGCCTATTTTATCTAAAAGTATGAACCCTTGACTAATCAAACGAACAATGATGCAGCAAAGTGGACCCTACCAGTTAAACAAAATAAAAATTTGAGGGTAGACTATCCATTTGTTCACTACACCTATCCTGTGGGCAAAAGTTAATGTGCAGGTGAGCAGACTCTGCTCTGTATTTTTTTCATAGTTCATTGAAGCTCAATTCCCTCTCTCATAGGTATATGTAACAATATGCATTCTTGTTAGCAAAAAGAGATTTATTAGGCTTATTTTGCATTCTGAAATAATTCATGCACCTAAGCTTTGCCAACTGGAATGAAAAATTTACATATACACCCTTTTATTTCCTTGACTGGACAAATAGAATTGTGTATCACTTGTGAGGTTTTCAATCTCGTTGCCTGAAGTTGTATAAGCCTTATTCTCTTATTTCTTGGTCATATTTTTGGTGATTTCCATCTTATAACACTTCAAGCCACTGGGCAGTTTCAATCATATTTAGTAGGTTGCATTATATGTGTAAATATCACTCTAGTTTAATTAAATGGGAAGTTAGTGAGAATATAGACATCCTGGTGGAAAGAAAGATGTACATGATTAACATGACCTGTCCTTACAAAAAGAGAATCCACCTACCAGTTTGGTTTTGTAACACGAAGTGAAACAAAGCCAGTGTTCAGAACTGTCTATTTCACCGCTGTCAGAGTAATACTGCTAGGCATTATGTGGTAAAGAAAATAATAACCACGTGATATACAGAGAATGTGGTGCTGATTGTCTATAGCCTGTTGTTCTACAGAATACATTGTTCTCTTCCTAGAATCATAGAATATCCCCAGTTGGAAGGGACCACCAGGTTCATCAAGTCCAACTCCTCTTTAAGGCAAACTGAGTACACAGGCTTGCATTGGGATGCTTGCGTTGTAGCCATTTTTTGATTTTTATTATGAGTGTCTGGATTTCGGTCTTTTTCTTTGTCCTCCAATACCCTTGCTGGAATCGAGGGATTTAGATGAAAGTTTTCATTTTTAAGAAATCTCGCATTTGTGACTGCATAGGAAAAGGTCAGAAAATGTTTCAGCAAATGTTTTCTTGAAGCTGAAACACAGGCATTTTCACTTTTTCCTCATACTTTTTTTTTTTAAAGTTATGAGTTCTGAGGCTTGAGTCCTGCTTTTGTAATGTTTCAAGGTGATTGCAACATGCATGCATTTAATACACAAAACCATGTTATTCTTTGAAAGATTGTTTTCAGCAAGTATGTTTTCACTTTTAGCTTACCAGTGCAAAAGAGACATATTCAATTTTACACCAAGTTTTTGTGGTGTAGTAATAATTGCTTTATTTTATAACTTTGTGGAATATAAAGAAAACGATAGGTGGAAGGTTGTATCTTTTTTGATAACGATCAAACTGTTGGGAAATTAAACATAAATCATGTTCTAGACGTTCTATCCAAAAAACCACTATCTGCTCTGAGAAATATGATTTTAATTTTTTCTCCAATGGCGTTTGCCACATCAGCATTCTCCTGTGTGGAATAATGACTTTGCCCCATGCAACTTCTTGTGAATGGTTATAAATATGTTTAAAAAATCCTTAATTTATTTCCTTTTTTAAAACAGAGATTCATATTTTCATTCATCTAAGTGTTTCATGAAGTCATTACTGCTGGAAAATAGGATCAACCTGTTTAGTTCATTAGGTGATAAATAACTAAAATGGTCGGCATAAACAAATCTTTGAACGGGTTATTGTTGTAATGCAGCTTAGGTTTCGGTAATTCCATATCTTGCGCTATAACCAGAACAGAACTTTGACTTTCAATGTTTCTTCTTTATGCCTCTTTCACTGGTACAGAAGTGCTATTGAATGGCTCATTTGCATTATTCTGTGCCCTGTAAAATGAATTTATTATGCAGCTTCTCTAAATAGGCTAACCAGTTGTAATCTCATTCCAGTGTTGTATGGGTTTCAGCAGAATGTGATTACTCTTTTCATAACACTTAAGAATAAACAAAAAAAAAATAACCTTGGGGCCCAACCTGTCCTTTTGCCTTAGGAGCCCAATTTGTTAAATAGGGTCATTAATCATGATGGGTAGGTATTTACTTGGTAAATAATTGAGTAATTTAACATATTACTCCCTTTGAGCACAAGTAACACACTGTGGCCTCAGTTATTAATCATTAAAATATTTAATGAACTAGGATGATAATTCTTGCCAGGCTAATAAAAATCCAAACAATGTTCAGCTATGTCTACAGAGATGAAACAGCAAATTGATCCCACGCTCTGAGCCATGCGGGTACCAGCCTTCCTGACTTGGGAGCCATCTTCTATCAGCAAATCCCAGGTCTCAGCTAAAAAGCTCTATTGAGAGGGAAGGTGAAGTCTGGGCTCTGTGCTGGGTGATGCCTGCCTTCTGCAGGCAGAGCTGCTTCCCGGCTGGCCAGAAAGGACATAGGTTTAGCAGCACATGAGGGTTTGCGTCTGTATTTGTATTTCGTAAAGATTAATCCTGACTGTTTGCAAAAGCTGCTTAACATTGTTGTAACTAAATGGAAGCAGTATCTCTGCTGTCAAATTTTTCAGTTCTTCTGTGTTAGTTAATTTTAGAATGATTGTGATCCGTCAGTATGACAAGACTTTAACAAGAAGAAGTGGAATGTTAGGAAGCATTAGGCAACATATTTCAGTCTTAAAGAAATATGAATATCACTCAGAGAGCCCTCATCTGGAGTTCTCTGTGTACTTTGCACATATGCAAACTTGAGCAGACACAATGAAAGGTTACCAAGATGATCAATGGATTGGATCCTATAGGAAAAGATTAAAAGAATTTGGTTTGTCTAGTCTAACAAATTGAAGACTTGGAGAGGAAAAAGGTTAATTAAGTTATGAGACAGGACTAGTACTAGAATAAATGGCTATAAATTGGCCATGAACAAATATACTCTGGAAGCTATGAAAAGATCGTCAGAATGAGGGCCTAGAATTGTGGAACACAAGAAGAACTTTGTGCTCAGAATTGAGTGATCTGGCCAAGAGACTGTATGTTATGCCTGCTTGTGACAGCTGGAGGTTAGAGATGGTTCTTTTCAGGCCTATACAAGAGTTTTGGGAGTGGAGGGGGTACCAAATCAAGCTAAGCAAACCTCTGATGCATGGAATGTATTTGTGTAAGTTAGGGTTTAGGTGTAAGAAACTACCCCGGGACTCTACGGAGACCGCTGGCATCTGAGCCCGTTGGCTGTGCTCACAGCATGGAGGTGCGTTCAGGGACAGCAGCTTGAATTTCAGAAACGCTTAAATCAAATGTGTTTTCCCACCTTAGCTCAACAGGACAAAATGACTGAGCGATGCATCTTTGAGTGCTAGGCACTTCTTATCAGTTTCGTTTACCCAAGCACAATACCGTGGTGGTATACCAATTCCTCTTCATTCTGGTCCTACCTACCTCAGCAGTGTTGTGTTGTGCCAGGTAGACGATGCGTCTTCACTGCATTATTCAAATAACAAAGTTAGCTCAGGTAAATCAGTGCAGTCATAGCCTTTGACTACATCTTGGCATAGGCAAGAGTTTAACTGTGCCTCGTTATCTCACAAAGTCGTTGGTTGCTTCACGCTACTGAACTCACATTGAGGGCTGTGGAAGATGTTTGATGCCCAATACTATGGGCATTAAGTGATCCCACTTCTTTAAAATACTGTGGTGTCTTGGCAGCTTAACCAGATTAAGTGCAGGCTGTGATGGTTTTGCACCCAACCATCTTTCTCAGGCTGAGCTTTTCTGACTTCACACAGTTTCCTGGTGGCTTGATTTGGTGAGCAGATGTGACTGGAAGGGAGCAGAAAAAGTGACTGGTTTCCAGGCAGGCCAGGGCTTGGGAGGAAGAGGGATCTCACAACTTGAGTTTCAAATAGGTGTGCTGTGGAAGCGTTGTCATACTTTCTAGTACGACCCCAAGCGGAGTGGACTCCAGAGTAACTTCGGGCTCTGTACTGGTGCTGAAGCCATATCTTAACAAACTGAATAGATCCTCTTCCAGAGATCTTTAATTTGGGATGAGAAGTACCTGTCTGTTCAGACAATAGTGCTGGCAAATTACTTCTCGAATAACTTAAATTAACAAGATTTCCAGTGTCATGGAAGATGCACACTTTTTATTGGATATGTGATAAAATGCTTGTAATAAACATACATTCTCAGGGAAAGGGCTCATAAAAAGAAAGTTCCTGTGCTAGATAGTCTTACAAAAGAGTTCGTCATATTTTGTTTCCAGTTAATGGACACCTACCACAGTCACACTGCTTAGTGACAGGAGAACTGAATTCATTCCAGCCAATAAAGCCATTCTAATTTGCATTTTCATAGCCCACCCTTCAGTACTCTGAGTGTGACTTTCATTTTTAGGACAGAGCTATGCAATAAATGGATATGTAGGCCCTTTAAAAGGATATTTATCATCCTTGAAGAATCTTAGTGCCAAATCTTAATAGCATTTCTTACAAAAATGACTTGAATTCACTATCAGATTTAGAGGTAGAGCTGAAGAGATTGGAAATACTCTTTTTCTGAATGCCTTTCCTGATTAAAAGGAAGTTAAAGCCTGAAACAATGAAAAGTTTCCCTCCAAAGTGAGGAAAAAAATTGAATAAGAAACACCACCAAAACATTGTGCTCTAGAAATCAAAAGATCTGTGTATTTTACTTAATTTAGTCCCTTTTGGAGATAAATAATTAATCACTCTCCTATAAAATGTTAAAGTACCTTTGATAATTATGCAAATAAGAGGATATTCAGGCTCTTGAGGTTTTTTCTCCTGTGTCAATTGATGTTAAAAAATACAGAAGACGAGGAGAACTTCATGTCCAGTCTGGATGTGATTTGATGAAACAATTGCCTTAGGACCTGCTTGACACTCCAGCTGGCGTTTGCATAATGCAGAATGAGAGCCTTACTTAAAGCAGCACTCTCTTTACTCTGTTTAAGTATCCCTCTGTTAATTTCACTTAAATAGCTCTCTCTTGCAAATCTTGAGTAAAATCCTGAAATCAATGAATAGCTCTTAGTGAGGCAGGATTTCATCATCTCTCTGCAAATCATTGTGACTGTGTGCATCTTTATTACTTGATTTTTCTTTTCTGATGGCTTCCACCTCATTTTTTTTTTGAGTCTAGTATTGCAGCACCTGAAGATAGAAAGGTTTTAAGATTCAGAGTTCTCAATCTGCATGATAAAAATATTTTGTCATGTGCAATTTAATTCAGTGTTGGCGGTCCTCATTATTCTGATTACTTTTCCTCTCACTTCTCTGCTTTTAGGATCACTATTTTATATGAAAATCTCACGTTTTCATATGCAAAAAGCAAATTTCTTGTTCTCATGCTTCCAGAGAAAAGCTCAGAAGCATAAATTGTCACGTACTCTTCTGAGTAGATGAGTCAAAATAATTCCACTCTGCTGCCCTCCACCAAATGAACACTCCCCAGAAACATTCCCAGGAAGTGACTCATGATTTTTGACCTTTTGGAATTATAAGTATTGTTAAAACTGGGTGTCATTTAAATGTTAACTCTTCTTTTGTGCCTGTATGTTTGTTTTTATTTTGCATTTAATTACTCTCCTGAAGTCAAAGGTGGAATGTATTCTTGTAGAATACTGCTCTACGAAATGAGGCTTGTTTGCATTTATTGTTTGAAAAACTCATTCCTGGGCAGATGGTTTTCACAGGTGTCTGCACCAGTTAAATCTCTATATAAATAAAGCCTTACACAAGGATGAATTTAACACCATAAAAATATATGTGAGATGTAATTAGTGCTCTGAAGCTTGCATTTTTATAATAGAAAGTTGATCTCATACAAGTAGAACTAAGGGAATTTTGAGTGTTTACAGTAAAAGGTGAGAAAATGCATTTCAAGAGTGAGGATGTGGCCAGTCAAATCTGAACAGAGTTGCTTCATACACAGAAACTAGAAGAGCCAAAAAGTATGCAAAGAATTGGAAATTTTGCGGAAGGTCTTTGTGGGGATGAACTTTCTGTCACAGTGAAGGTAAAGGAACTGGGTTTTTAGATGCTGTATTGCTGTGAGGAACTTTAACATCAGGGGCTTTATTCACTTCCATTGCAGCGTAATATAAAACTGCAGTGCTCTTCTGTTTTCCAACCCATATTCTATGGGAGGAACTTTAGTGCAAATGTTGAGGTTGGTAGGGTCAGCAGCATGTGCCTGCTGTTTTATTAAGTAAAAGAAAAAAAAAGAGGTGTTTCTTAGGCTCGATATCTCATCAGATGCACAGTTCTAGCCCAGTGACCAAACTTTCACAGGAGTTATCTGAACTGGTGACATTTCCTTATAGTGACTGGTAATAAATTCACAAAGACAAATTGTCAGGATATTAAAAATGAGTCTTCACTCTCTACATTTCTGAAAAGCACTAGGTTATGAAAAACTTTGGTTCTGCATGTCAGTGAATAGGGGAATCGGGCCACAACTCCTTAGTTTGCTTTTCTGGCTTCTAACCCCTCAGGTTTTTGTGTGCAAACATTTTGCTGCACAATTCTCTTATGCTTTCAGGAATGGAGCTTTTTTCTTAGCAATGGTTGAAGGATCCTTTTGTACTAATTGCTCAGTTCATATTTAAGTACGTGTGAACATTGTTTATATACTCTGGATTCTACCTATTTGACAGGGTGAACATTCCTTTCAGTATATTTAGCCATGGTCTTTTTTAAGATAGCTATCAGCCCATAAACACTTCTGTTGTATTCAAAAATACAAAATCTACATGACAATCAATTCAGAATGTGTTCTGCTTTGAATGGTATTCTCTTTGTATTCAACACAAATCTGTGCTTGTCTTTTTTTTTTCCAAGATATTTTTAAAGGCTTTTTCTCCCAAAGTGAAAAAGCTCAACAGAAATAATTTTAACATGATAGACATTCAGTTCACTAGAAGTTTCTTCATGAGAAAAATAAATTAAAAGGATGCGTGTGCTTCTAAAAGATAATTAAAAACTCTGTGTGGTGACAAATGTAACATCTTGTCTGACATGTTGAGAAGAAGAAAGTGCTTGGAGTTGCACAAGTGGAATAAAACGTTCCATTTTGCAGCAAGGCCAAGCCTGTGTCTTATAATTATTCCAAAGGGAGTAAAGGTCATTTTCTATTTGCTACATCTGTATTATGTGAGGCTTCTGTACCAGGCTTACAGAAGTTAACTCATGACCTATTTAGATTGCCCAGATTTCAAACTCAACTTATACTGTCACAAATCTGATAAAATAGACACATTCCCTTCTCTAAGAGCACTGTCACAGATGATGTCCAAAGCAGGCTTTACATTTACAGCTCTGTAAGACAAGAATTTCAACATTAAGATGTCAGAAGCTGGGAGATTGCAACATAATTTGCCTCTTACTTGCTGTGTTAGTCCTTTAGGGGAAGAGTTATGTTTGTAGTTAAATTTCAGCATATTCTGCTTGGACTATTTTTCTGGTGTGGACTTGTTAAATAATTTTGCTTGAGTTATTGCTTGCATCTTGAGATTGGAGGAACTTTCCTTCTGCTGCGATTGCATTTTTGTGCATATTCATTCTGTAACACCATGAGTCAGAAAGACAGGTACTTTAAAAACGCACCTCTGCGCAGTGGAAATGTGTGCGGAAAATGCACGTCTGACTTTCACTGATGTGTGCTCGTGACCGCTGTAATGCATACCAGGCTGTTTTTGATGATTGGTAATCAAGTTTTGTGCACAAATTTAAGGGCAGGCTCTGAGTAGGTCTGCTTATTTTAATAGCTGCCTTATGCTGGAGGACCAAAGGAGTTCACTGTGCAATTCTCAACCTCTGTAGAGTCCGAAGTCTCCAATAAAATCAATACCTCAGCCGCAATATTTGAATGAGGGATTATGCATTGTACTTTTTTAGACTTTTGTAAGAAAGGTAGCAGTTACATGGGCATACCAACGTGAATAATAGCCAGGTGTATTGCACCTTTCTTCATATAGTACTTTAAGTTTTTTTTCCTTAATACCTCAAAGGGATAAATGTAGCATAGGTCAGGGAAAAAGAAGAAAGGTATCTACCTACTGCTTTTGAATACCACCAGCTTAATTGTCATAAAATATTCCGGCTATTTTTTAGTCTGCAGCATGTTTAGCCAAGCTTTTACAGCAAATGTCAGTGACACAAAACAAGTGATCCAACACCTGGTTTCAGTGAGAAGAAATAATGCAGACCAGTTGGGTACTGGTGCCTTTGTTTTTTGTAAATAGGATCATGCGAAATGTAGCGAGTGTGAAGTATGTGAATGGAGAGAGCAGCAAATGTATTGCTCTCATTTAGCAAATGGGTTACAAGTGGTGGCTAAGATGGAAATAGATGTTAGAAACCTGGCAAGACATCTCTCCAGGATTAGGATCTATTTACCTAGCATTAACGTTGTGGAAGTAGAACCAAGAGATGCGTGAGATGCTGCTGTTGGGTTGGGATAAATGACTGCACAGTTTGTTACCTGAGAGCGGGCGAAAGAATAAGCCTCCAACACTCACCTGTGTTACCTGGTGAAACAATTGTCCTCGTTTTACAGCTGAGGAGCATAGTTGGCAAATTTTCATCTTGCCATATTGTGCATAGATGTCTTAATAGATTCATTCGTGCAAGGCCACTTGGATTTTGGTGCTCCTGTCTTCTAGGGCCGCCACGTTTGCCTGACCATTTTCTCCTTGGGTAATGCAGGGGCCCCTTCTCTCAGAGTGCTGTCTGAATGTCCAAAAGGCAGCAGATTGGCGATAAGAACTTTGAGATCAGAGTGCTGTGTACACTAGGTTAAGAAGGTTCTGAAGCAAAAAGCACTTTTCAAAATGTTGCTACATATATAAAAGTTGAAAAATAAAGATTTGGGTTTTCCTACTCTCTTGAACTTTCTTCTTTTTGCCTCTGTCTTTAACCTTTTAAACTTAGTAAATTTTTCCTGCTGCCTCTTCCTCAGACATGCTTACCCCCATGCCCTATTTAAAAGCTGCCAATAAAAATAGCACTTTAGATTGTTTGTATTCAGGGACAGAACATAAATGTTCAGAGACTGAGGTTGGCATTGTACCTATTCCCAAAAATTTTTTCCTTTAAGCTCTCTCCTTTGTGAAGATGTTCCTGTGGTGACAGAAAACTTTGACCACATACCAACAATGATACAAAATGCATTTCCCTACAACCTTCAGATCCACCTCCACTGTGATGCACTGATTTAATTTTCAGTCTTCCCTTAGTGTAAATAAGTCTTTGATTACAGAGAAAATTACTGAACTGTGGCTCAGAGGTGGGAAAAAAAACCCGACCATTCACATTTATTAGCAAATAGTGTTGTGTTGTTGTCGTTCTTTTTTGTTTTGTTTTAAAGGAAATTTCTCTGATGTGAAATATCACCCTTGAGTGAAGAATTTCTTCAGTAACTTGGCAACCAACTTCTTGAAACTGGGCTTATGGATCCTAATTTATCAGTTACTTAAATCGACTTAAAATTCCTTAATTTAAGCATATTTTTAAACTGAGCTGAGTTCAGCCGTCTTGATAGGAGCAATCTTAAAGCATTCTATGACTTCATAAAGACTAACAATATCCTTTACTCATCATCTGAACTGAGAACTTAGCCCTCAAAGTTACTATTTTGTAATCTCCATGCCAGCCCACACATATATAAATGCAAAACTTTACATTAAAAAAAAAGTTTAGCAAGATTTGAGAAGGGAAGTATGATGTGATAGATATTTTGTTTTATGAATGTGGAGCCCAGTGTTTTATGAGTGCTGAGCCCAAATCCAGTATCATTCCCAGAAGCTAACATGATGGATGAGTGAGTAGATATTCAAAGTCAATTTCCTTTGTTTCCTCAGGTTCTGTTGCTTGCGTGTGCAGAAGATTTAGAATGCATCCCTGGATTCCAGCAAAAGGTTTTTTATATTGAACAGCCATTTGAATTCACAGAGGACCAGCCAGTTCTGAACCGTATGTTATTTTCATATATTAGTCTTGTGCAGAAATCAGAATTGCTTATACATTCATATCACTTCTGCCATTTATCAGAAAGCTTTTTATTGTACATAGGGAGTTGAATATTGCCATGATTCTGTCTGTGTTCCCCTGCAGTAGCCCTGTATCTCTAGAGGCTTTACTTGGCTTCATGTATTAGAGATGGCAAAATACCACATATACATTCATTTAGAACAATATGTATATTGTGAAAACTTAATCATCCACTTTTCAAAAACTAAATTTTCTCTGAAATTTTTATAGTTCTTCCTGTAATCTTGAAAATTGCTTAGGCTTGCCTACCAACACTTCACTATTAATTTATCTTTGCAAACCAGGTTTAGAAGCTTGTTTCAAAGCTAGTGTAGTTTCAAGACTTTCCATGAAATTCAGAGGATCAAGCTTGTGATCATCAGTGATAGAAAATTGCTACTACGTGTGTTGTACAAATGGAATATTCAGTAATATTTCCAATGACCAGGTGTCATTTATAAAATCCAAATTGGTGCTGTATGCTCAAAGTATTAACTAAAGAAAATATAATTATTTCAGTCCTGGTGTTAGTTGATTCAAATATTTTAATAAGCAAGTGTTACAGTTCGTTCATTTCTATGGCTTTGGGACTTCAGGATCACAAATTTGAAGTCATTAGTACCTTATTCAATGGTCAATGGTCTTGAAAAAATTAAAAAAATAAAATCAATATTAAATGATGCAGTTTTCATAACTTCCAAACACGTCTACATTAGTGCATGATATCTATTACTAATAGTTCTTTAGTTATGGTTGGTTGCTTGCTGTTAAGCCATGAATACTTCTAGATATGCAGCACGACTACTAGCATGTAAATACAGTATCTTGATCCTAAAAGGCAGAGCGCAGTCTGGTGAAACCAAGACACACAAAGCAGTTACTCATCAAATGCACGCACTCGTCATCTCAGTTACCTCCAGATATTATTAGAACATATTGATGCATGTGCACTGTTATGCTTGTTTGGATGAAGGCATAATATGTTTGCACATCAATTTTAAAATACCATTAAAAAAATAATGCTATTCAGAGATACAGAATTATTCAGCTTAGAAGACAGATTTCAAGCTTGCAATTTCTTTAGGCAATTTTGCTTCCTTTTAAATTTTTAATTTAATCCCAAGATCGTTTCCAGTCATTGATGAATGTAGTTTGATTAGATTTAAACATTCCTACACTGTTAAAGTAGAAATTTGTGGAATGCATTTAATAAGTATGCAGTGCTGAAGATCCGTACAAAGAGGAAATATATTAATTAGTGTCAAGTTGAACACAAATGGCCTTTGCTGTATTCTTTGACTACTTCTGTATTTTGAGACTGTAGCATGGCTGGCCAAAGCTCCTGCTGATTTGTACTTGTCTTGTGGAACATTTGGAGGACAAGTTGGTTAAGGCAATGCTGAATGGTGAGCTCTGTGGTGAGCCAGCAAACTGCACTGGTGTGAAACTGGCACATTAATTAAGACTCCTTCATTAATGTAAAGAGGAGGAAAGAACAGGAAGAGATCTAGAAAATGCCTGGAAACAGTCTTGGGAATTAAATTATTTTAATAAGCAGACAATAAATTGGCCTAATACGTAATGTTCAACAAAGGCAGACTGTCGATGCATGATTCTAGTTAATTCAATCACTTGTAAATAGTATGTCCTTCATGCAACAGTGTTAAACCTCTGCACAGTTTCTTCATTTTAGCTGTCAACAGAATTGATATTTTTAATTGTCTGTTTGAATACACTTTGCATGCTCTTGCATCTTTTTATACCCATTACCCAGGAGTGGTGTAATTTAGCAGTCGTGTTGGATTGTGAGGCTTACCAGGGCTATGTAAATTAATAGAGCGAATATGCAAAGCAGGTCTATAGCAGTGATTGCTTTTGTAGTCCTCGATAAGGCAAGGAGCTTCTTAATTCTTTTCTGAAGTGCTATAAAAGTCTTTCTCTTTTTTTTATTTTTCAATTTAAGCAAGGACCTATTGTACATTTCATTGCTAGCATCATCCTAGTAATTAAATATAGGTTATGGCTCATTCTTATGTATTTATTACTTTTAAATATGGCAGTGTTAATTATATTTTACATTTACTGGTAGGAAGAGAAACTCAGTGAGGGTACAGAATTTTCTTATTTACATTTGTACCGATACTTATCGAAAGGTACATATAAGCTGTCTGTAATGAGTATATCAGCCTGGCTGTGTATGCATGTCTTCCTGTTAATTTCACTGGCATCAGGTTGCTATCTGGTATCTTTTATCTCATTGTGTTAAGACTGAACTGCTTTTTATTCACTGTGCCTCACTTCACAGCAATCTCCAGCTTTACTCACTTTCATTTTCTTAATTTTGTTTGTTAGATTCTACTATGGATTTTTTTTTTTTCCCTCATTAGACCTCCTTCTGTCTATGACTAAACACACAACTAGGCATTGCTTGTCTGCTTGTGATCTGCCCAGTTCTTTTCATCCTTCGCAACTTTCTTAAAATGAGATGGTCCCTTGATGTAATGGGAGGGGATTCACACAGTCACTCTCTGGAAATAGCGAAGAGTCTGTTCACATAACTGTTGCTTTAGCAGGCAATGACATTATTGGGTTTTTCTTTGTAGCTCTTTAGTTCACACCTGAGACCATCTTCTGCAATCAAATAAGATAACAAAGATTCTTACATTCTTGATAAGGTGATAATTGGCGGCATGTAACTGCAGGTTTTACCTTTCTGAAATATTTGTGACCATCAGATTTTCTCATCAACAAGATTGTCTTTGGCAATGCTGACAGGTCACTGGTAGTGACAGTGCTCTGTCATGCCAGGCCGATAGAAAGTTCCTAATCAAACCCATCAAACGTGGAAATGTAATTGTGTTACGTTAATCATGTTTATGCTTAACATACATGAGTCTTGGCTTTTGGGGGTATTTTTAATTGACAATAAATCAAATAGTACACTTGAAAAATTGAGGCAATTAACATAAAGGCGTTAGGTGGTGTGCTGTGCATACTAAACTGGGGAATACATTGTCGGTGATTTAAATGTCAAAACAAAGGAAGTTTTGACCCTTACTTGAAAAGCTTTAATTTGGATGTTAATTAATGGCTGACCTCTTCTGTCCCTTACGTGATAGATTGCATGTTTCAGAGCTTGGACTGTTTCAAGATCAGGGCTTTGTCTGTTTGCATTTGGGTGCTTTTACATTCTGTGGATTTTAGCAAAGACTTTTCTACTCAATCACATTGAAAATCTTTGTTTACCTGTATGATGGGAAATATATTAGTCTGCTTGTTATTAATACTTAAAGGTAGTTTTGCTGTTTAGCGAAGTTTAAGCCTTCAAAATTTCTTTTGCTTGAATTGAGTAATGCCAGTGGAGAGATCAGAGTTGCAGCATCAGGTGTGTACATGGATTATAGCGGTGATCACACTCGCATCAAAATATTCCCTCCTCATTCTCAGACAAATAGATGAGGGCCAGGTGAGAGCTGTGATTTATCACATTCACTATTCCCACCAATTACTGTGCCATTTGACTTTACAGATGGTCTCTTTCTGCAACTGGTTCATGCTGCTGATATTGCACTATTACTCTCTATTTACTCTGATCCATACAATTATCAAATTTTTCATCTCCTCTGATTGACTTTTTTCTGTGACTTGTACAGAGCCAATGTGGCAGACTAATTCAATATACTTAAAAGTGCCAGAAGCTCCTCTGAGTTTTAGAATGAGCTTTATACACCAGCACTGACTCTTCATACTGAATTATGGCAGATTTTAGGTAACTAGAAAGAAAGGTAGTAGCTGTAGCCTGTGGGTTCTGGATTTAGAATGGCAAAAGTAGCAGATTATCTGGTTTGAGATTAGTCGTTTTTCTTCTGGAGACTTTCCAGGAACCATAATGTTTTGTAGATAATGCTTTCTGAAATATGTATAGGCTTTGGTTGGCTGAAGCATGCCAGCTGTTCTTCTAATAGTCTAAATCAATGGCCAACTGCTCAGTATTAGCAGGATGTTGCTCAGTGCAGTGCAAACCCTGCATTAACAATGTCCCCAGGTGCTTTAATGGAAGACTTTTCTCTTCATTTCCAGTTGGCACTTCCAAAACAAAAATCAGATTAACTAAACTATTACTCCCTAATTGAAAAACGATGCAGGCCAAGAGGCAGCCTCATTCAGGCATATGAGCATGCTGGAAGGCTAAAATCTTTATCTTTTAGGGTAGCGTAGGTTTCTTGGTGTAGGACAAACTCAACAAGCAAATAGTCTGAGGCAAATTGCTCACCACTGACTGAATTTAACAGGGTAATCTTCCTGAGTAAACACAGGTTAGGGCCCTGTGTGACTTCTGGGCACAGCCTGGAGCTGCAGCCCCTCAGCACTGGTCCATCAGGAGGAAGCTGCTTGTATCTGACAAACAGAAGTAACACAGAAGTATGTGTGCTGGGAGGTTCCTGCATTTCAGTTTGTAAGTAGCTTTGTATTTTCCCAGACTGTGTTTCTGACAGCTTTTAATTTGAGGATCTTAAAAAAGCACCGTTCAAAAGACAGCTATCCTTTTCCATTACATTTCAAAGTTCAGCGTGGACACTTAGCAAGAATTAATGGGAGTAAGTGCAGTTAAATCTTTCTTTAAACTCAGAATCTTATTTAAGTTAATGATTTCTCAAAGAATGCAAGTACTCTTGAAAATAATTGCAGATGTAGTTCACAATTAATTTTTAGCTTTTAGGATTTCCCTCTGCTAATCCAAATCAATTTATAACTTTTTAAATGTGATTACACTCATGCTTCAACTTGCAGTTGTTCTTTCCCTTTGCTTATTTAAAGCAGTCTTTCCTGGACAGAGCAATCTGTCTGCACACGTTGCCTATTGTCTGCTTTAATAGATGTCTCCTTTTTACACAGCTTTCTTGAGGCATGTGATCTCTCCATCTCTCTTTGAGAATAAGTAATGCTGGCAGTAAACTCATGACGTCTTTCAGAAATTTATTAGATTGAGTGCTTTTTTTTCTAGCTGGAGGCTAATGTTCCTGATTTTTGTCTTCTGTTCTCAGTTCGGCTCAGCCATTTGAAACTTTTCTCTAGAGAATAGAAAGTAACTTTTTTTTGGGTTGATTCTGAAAACCCTGATCATTTTGGAATGACTTTGTGCACATTTGTATGTCTTGTACTGATCGCTTTTCGTGGGCAGACAAGTACAGCTGTAGATGTGGAGTAAGTGCCTCTCGTGTTCTGTGCAATTAATATTAAAGAAAATGTTTGTGTCACTTCTTAGCCCTGCTAAAAAAAACATCAACAATGGTAAGTGGTAGAATTTCTAGAAATAAGAAATTGGCTTAAGAAAGCCTGACTGAAAAGGATTATCTTCAACAAAAATCTTGAATTCCTTTAGAAAAGAATCTTTTTTTTTTTGGTGGAAAATAAAACTAGGAGAACAGGGAAGGCCTAAAATATGATTCCCATAGCAATCTGGGATGCTGCTGTTTAGAAGGAGCTCCACTATCTATAATAGCTTGGATCATTTCCTCTATAAAAGTGAATGCAACCTTCTGTCTCTCAAGGCTGTGGAGAGACCTGAAGCAGAACTGAGGAGCTTTTAAAGAAAGCAGCAGAGCAGAAGCAATACTGAAGCAGCTTACAGGTAGCGGATAGCAGAAGAAAAATTCTGCACTGAAGTTGCAGTGACCATTGGTGCATCTTTGAAGCATTTGCAAAACACTTGCAAGCAAGTTCCAAAACTAAAGACATGTTAGACTGAGGTAAATGATGCTATAATTGATGCATGGGTCCATTCTGTTAGCAGGAGTTCAGGATTAGTTTACTGAAGAGCAAATTTGCAACTCATATTTCTTGCCATCAACTGTGGCATGGACCTTTCAGCAAGGTCTGGGTTTTTATATAGACTGAGTTGTCCTGTCATGCAATTTTTGCCAAAATACTGAAGAGAAAAACTAAAAAAAAAAAAAAAAAAAGATGCTTTTTTAATTTTTATTTTTGTTTCATTGTGTAACTAGAATCTATTTATATTTTCTGCCTACCATGCTGATAAGGAAGATTGTTTGTAGAATGTGTTCAGGCATGTGGATTTCATTTAACTTTTGTGTGGCAATGAAGTAAGTGGCAACAGAAAATGTGTGCTGGTTTTCTAGAAAACCAAATTGCTTGGTTTACATGGAGGACTCCTGCAGGCTTTATTTAGCTGGAATTTTAATTACAGTGCCAGCTCTCAACTCCTACAATAAAACAGTAGGGAGACCACTATAATTTGACCTCTATAAAACATTAACACCAACCTACACAAAAATATAGTTTCAACTTTAAAGAACAAATACAGTGGGAGGCAGAAATCAAGGAATTATAAAGCGAAAAATATTAAAATGCAGTAGCGTGAACACCAATGCTGTGTTGGTTTGTTTGGTTCCCTGTACCCACCTTCTGGTCCTCAAAATATAAAAAATAAAAAAATAAAAAAAGTGTTGTACTGTTGGCAGAAAAGTGTTTTTGTAGTTTTACCACACCCTGGGGACAGCAGTCCTGCTGCCAGGCTCGGAATAAAGGATGCTATATAAATCACATGAGCAATGTTGATGTAATAGAAAACAAAGCCTGTTTCTGCAGAAGTCCCAATGAAGGAAATTTCAGGTGCTCACTCCTGAATCTCCTTGTCACTCTTCCACCTCCTGCCCTTGTTTTATGTTCTGGGGAGGGGTGTGCAGTCTGACTGCTGAGGTTATGCTCTGGGCTAAGTGCTCGTTCCTTCTACTGAGTCCCCAAAGGGTGGGAGGAGGAATGCAGTACAGCAGCCTGTGCAGGAGTTAGGTGGGACCTTCAGTGCCACAACACTGTTGGAACCTGAAAGGGAAACTCCATACTGGCCTCCACAGAAGAATGTCAGCTTTGACCAGCTCTGACAGCTGCAGAATAGTCACAAATGCGTTATGTATTTTGGGTTAGTTCTGGATAAATTAGTCCATGAGTTGTGGTGTGACAGCTCACCGTATTTTATAGCTCTGTCATCGCAGAAAGGTGCTGAAGAATGTTTTCCAGGTCTCCCATTGTCTTTAACAGCATTTAAAGCATCATTCAATCAACTTTAGCATCTTTTTGTCAAACTGAATCAAAGCTATAAATATAAGAATACTTGAAATGAGTGAAATTTTTATGTTCCATTAAAAACAACCAAATCTGACGGTGCTAGAATGCCAAGATTAGCAGTTGCTTTTGTGATCTAAAATATTTTTATTTTCCTTGCCTACGTCACTTTTATTTTGCTCTTTGCTTGACAGCTTGTTCTTTATTTCTGGAGAATCAACTTAAGTGTTGTGTAGTCAGAAGAAAATAGGAAAAAACTATTTTAAAATATTCTTTTTAAAGAAAAGAAAGCGATGTTCTGAGAGTTGCACAGTGTGATGTACAACCAAAGAGTTTGTTTCTAAGGTTTGTGTCATGGGAAATTCTCTACTATTATCTTTAACAGCTGGGCGAATGCATTCATTTTGCTGATTAATAAAAAAAACAGAACGCTCCAAAAGTTCTGTAAGATTTGGTGTGTCTTCTGAGAAGCATCTGAGATCTTATGCAGGTAGGCAGGGGTTTTATGGCGTAATAGAATAGCAGCTTCTGTCAACAGTAAATCAAAATAAGAAACTTTATTGAAAGTGAGATTATTACTTCTGGCACTTGCATTCTTTGAGACACTCTGTCTTTAATAGCTTCTCCAATAAAGTTAGAAGAACTGAAATATAGAAGCTTTAACACTTGCATAATAAATCTATTAATCTTAATGCTCTTGGAATTATTAGTCATTGACTACTTACTACTGTTTTTATACGTCAGCATCATTTCCCAGAATTGTATGATACTAACTGCTGTTAGCGCTGATAATTAATTGAAATGAAATTGCTTGTAATTGAACAAGTGCTGGACACACTTGGCTTAACTCTTTCTGGTGCCACTGCTCTGCCTTAGATTCTGATTAGCAAGATATTTAAGCAGGAATTTAATTTAAGTTCCCTATGTGTTCCATATAGAAATTTATTTCAGTGTAACGATGTGCTTAAATTCTTCTAGCTTCAGAACAACACAAAGTGTTTGCCCTTCCAGAAGGACTGGGGGATGGCAGAACTGTAAGGTGACTCCTGCCTGGGCAGCCATGCAAAAGAGAACTCATATATGTTTCCTCGTGCATGTTTTCTGTGTTGAAGCAAATAATTTGGAGCAATTATTCTCAGAATCATATCTGCAGCAAGAAGCCCGGTTTCCACAGAAGGAGGCTGTTCTCGCTGCAGCTTGGTTTTCACGCTTAAAACTGACAAGACTTGCATTCTTCCTAGCTGTGAGCGGCACTGGATTTTGGTAACTGAACAAATAGAGACCTGCTGGACTTCTACATTATCTCAAAATTACCTCTTATAGTGAAGCTATGGGTAGGGATGAGCCCTACAAGTAGGTGCACCCCCAGTGCCTGCAGTGTGTAAGTAAGAGCCTCAGGAGGTCAGGTTGGAGGCTGCTGGCAGAGCTTCTGCCAAGGCCAATATGGGGGGAACGAGCAGCAGTTGCCCCTGGGCTGGGAGAACTGCCCTTGCTATAACAGCTGGCATTGCCCCCGTGAGAACTGACAGATTTAATAGTTTAATAAAAGTATAAATATTTAAGTAAGATCAGAGGCCAGGCTTAATGCAACCAGATTGGAAATGATGGGTTACAGGGCATAAAATCCCATTCTCTGGCTAGCTTTACTGCTGGTACTGGTCTCTAACGCCAGGTTTGTCATAGCACCTTGCCCTTAGAGCTGGGGATTCAGAAGAGCCAGTAGCAACCACTGCTTTTAGTTCGTCCTTTGTGAAAACGTCCGTGTGGATTTAATAGGGCATTCCCTGTTCAGTATGGTGGAAGAGAATCATCTGGAAGGTGTCTCCTGGTAGAAATAAGCGCTCCAAATTTCAACAGAAAGAGAAAGTGACTACCAGTGTTAATTAAAGAGCCTCTTTAGATGTCCGTTTAGACAAAAAAGATTACTAAAAATCATAGAATCATCTAGATTGGAAAAGACCTTCAGGATCACTAAGTCCAACCATCAGCATAACTTCCTGTGTCCCGTCATGAACCCACGTCCCTCAGTGCCACATCCTCACATCTCTGAAATACCTTCAGGAATGGGAACTCCGCTGTTTTCCTGGACAGCCCATTCCAGTGCTTGATCACCCTTTCCATGAAGAAATACTTCCTAATGTCCAATCTAAACCTCCCTTGGCACAACCAAAGGCTGGAGGGAGTTGCTGTGAGATGTGCAGGATGACAGCACACACAGAGCCTGATGTAGATGGGACCTGACTGGATAGAGCTAGATGTGCACAGGTGAGGATGGCACTGAGTGCCCTTCCTGCATTTCTGGATTGTAAAGATAAGAAAAGGAACAGCAAGAACTTCAGTACAGCTCTCAAAGCAACATTAAGGCAAACATAGCGTGCTAAACAGCAAACCTCTGCTTCTCTTCTTCCTGCGCCATCATCTCCTTGCATTTTCCTGTGACATGCTTGTGACAATCTTCAAGATCTTAAGCACCCGTGTAGTGTTCTCTCATCTTGGATTTCCTGAGGAGTAGAGATTTTACTAGGATCTACTTGTGCTATAGGGCCAGGAAAATGAAATCTTTTAACTACACACATACGTCCCTCTTTGCCCTTCTGTTACCTCTTCCTTCTGTTGAAACTGTTATACTTTAGACGGGTTAATTATGTGTGGATTAAACGAGAGAGCGACTCCATAGCGTGATAGCTTGCCACAGGAGGAAAGGCTGCTGTTTCAGTCCTTGCTCACCTGAGTGCTTATGCTTTTTAAATGCTTTTTAAAAAGAAAACATTAAAACCATGAGAAGCATTAGTGATTTTAGAATAGGTATTTCTATATATATTTTAATAAGTATTCAGGGAACTGGAACAGGAACCTGCTTGTGTGCAGGAGAATATTTGTGTGTAATGATTTCAAACTGTGGAAATATTTAAACATCAGTTTCAACAAGCAGAGAAAAAGTGCCTCTGGATTTTTTGCAGATTTTCCAGCCATGTGCTAGACTATCTCTGCTCTGATTTGCTTTTTAATTTTTTCCTACAATGGTTAATTGGATACAACTGAGATGGTTCAAGCAAAATGAACTGACATAGATTGCTAGTTACGAGAGTCTTGTAAAAAGAGAGGGGACGCTACATGCTCCAGTAGCTTTGGGCAAGGGGAGTAGCACAAATGGTGCCTTTCTGGATTCTGGTGAGTACTGGAGCTGCTGGGTACATGGAGAATACCAACCACTCTTTCTCCTCCACGTTGTAATTTTATAATTCTAGAACTTTGCTTCCTTATTTTTCCCACATTTGTTAGAAATTCAACATTTATTTGACAAAATGGATGTTTTCTGTTGCATTGAGCAACCTTCTACATTTCATCAAAAAAAAAAAAAGGATTTTTCTTTTGAGTTCAGTTCTGGTGGAAACCCTTCCCTCAACATCTCCTGCTTGGCAGCAGAACCAAAAATAAATTATTTGCAAGGCTCTAATGGTGTCAGACAATTGATTTCCATAGAACACAAGGCTGCATATCCTCTCTGGAATGCCCTACAGTGATCATTATTAATGATAAATGACAATAGGAATTTTGCAGAGAAATTAATAACTTAAGTTTTGCTATGAAATGAGAAAAGCAACAAGGATGCTCTTGAAAGATCGCGAGCATCCCTTTCATTGTGCATCATCTGCTTCTTGTTCATTAATAGATTATAGCGGAGTCATACTCTGATTTATTTGCCATCTGGCTTACTGTGTTAAAAACAGTATTGCTCAAAAAAGCAAAGGAGGTTATGTAGGCTCGTTGCCTGAACTTGCCATCTTACAAGACAGGAAGAGATGTGAATGGTTGGTATCTCACATGGTGAAGTTTTAGAACAAAGCCTAAGACCTTCACTCTGATAATGACCAATTTGCATTGTATCAGGGAACGTAGTAAGAACGTGTTTCCACAAATGTGTTTCAGAGACTTCATGTGGGAAAACAACAAATATCCTCCCTTGAAACCTACTATGAATCAGTTATCCAGCACAATGTCGTGGAATTGAAGTTTTTCTGGTGATGTCATGGTGTTGAAATATTGATTAGTGATATGTATTAATCAAAGGGGTATTTTAGTTTCCAAGAATAGCATGCTATTCTGGTAGGTGACCAGATGGCTTTGATGTTGTGTAGTAAGATAGATAAATATAACGTGGCCCACAACGCTGTGGGTGTTACTTAAAATGTGTCAAAATATTTCCTTTTATCAAATATATAATTTCACTAGGGATTTAAAGTAGGATTTCTCTTCTATTTATGTTAATCAATACATTATTTTCTAATCATAATAGTAGGATGAACAAGTAATCTGTAAAGAAGTATTTTTGAATATCAGAATCATATTTTTTTCTAATTAATTAAGCTGAATTTCAAGTTCCTTTTCTACCACGCTGAAACTAGAAACAGCATTTGCCAGTTCTTCTGTCAAAATTGATCTCTGCTAAAGTCTAATGTTGGGTAATGATTGCAAATACACTGCTCCATGTTCTTCCCTCCTAAATTTGTGTTTAAAGAAATCTAATTAGAAGGATTGCAGGAGCTTAAAGATATAAGGAAAAAAATATATTTTCCAAAGAAAAACAGAAATATTATTGGCTGTATTTTGGTCTGAAACATTGAAAGGTTTGGTAGAAAACTCCTGTGGTTTACTCATGAAATCTTACGGGAATTATAAAAAGTGCTGAACACTGATATGTTGAATGCCATTTGTAGCTGACTGCTTGCAGTTCTGTTTTACCTTTTGGAAAGTAAAATCAATTTCAGATTAACTTTGACAGGGAGGTGCTGAGGTGTGTGTGTCAGCACTTACTCAGATATTTCTGCTAGCCTCACGGGAAGACCAAGAGTTGCGAAGGATATTATCAGTTACAGTGCAAGTCTGAAAGTAAGTTTGTCAAACTAGGTGAAAAAATGTTTTTTTGCTTTGTCGTGGAAAGCATCAAGAAAAAGTAAATTTTAACTTAAAATTATTTTGAGAAGATTTAAGATCTTCTTCCTGATCCCTCTGCAAAATAACCGTGTTACTGCTTATACCGTACAAGAGATTCCATTTTGAAATCCAGAACAGGTTTTGTAGTCTGAAGCAGTATTAGTGTGTTTGGTGTAAGTCAGTAGGCATGACTGAAGCAATGAAGAGTTTCATTTTTATTATCCAAAATTTTTGAGCTACGTTAATAGTGCTTTATAATAATCTTTCCTCTATACTGAATTATGTATTGATTCTTTTTTTTTCTTTACAGTAGCTTCATTGCAGAATTCCAGAAGGAAAATAGGCTTTTAGATGTCATGCTGAAACTCTTTACAATTTTGAATATACTATTACATGTATGATTAGGTCCTCACAGAGTTATATAGTTTCATTTCAATGAAACAATTCTCATTGACTTTGCTTAGAGCTGGCAGAGATTCAGATTGAGCTATTGCCTTGTCATTGAAAGCATAATAAGCATTTTGATTCAATTTTCAGTCTCTTTTGTGGTCATATTTTAGCCCCACAATGCTTGCAGTCCCGTTATATGTAGCAATATATGGGATATTGCATTCTCTGAGTACAGCTTTTAGGGAGACACTGGAGTAGAGTTAGAAGTACGGAATATTTTTTAATTGAGAATTTTGTTGGCTTTTCTTCTGATAAGAAAAAACACTTCAAGGAAAAAAGAAAAACTAACAACAGCAAAACCCCAAACTGTTATTCTGAATATATCATTGCTCTTTGTCAGTGTTAGGCCCTCTTTGATCTGAGGAACTTTTGGAGGAACGTGGAGGCACTGCAGGTGCTGGGCATTGCAGGGAAGGAATGTGCGAGGTGGGTTTGTGGCCCTGTTGTGTGGGCTCTTTTGGATCAAGTTCCAGAGGTTAACAGCTCTGTCGCAAGCAGAGGTCTCTGATCGTTGATTTTTAGTGGCTGCTGTTACAGAAAGTAAGAGCGACATTTAAGAGAGACAAAGCACCTTATTAAAGTTAATGTCTTTGATTTGCTTCAAATCATCTGTAATCCATGCAGACCTGCCATAATTCATACCTTGCTTGGTCGTGGCAGTAAGTCTAAAACTGTCATGTAATCTGCATCAATGCTTGTGCACAAGAGAAATTACATGGACTGCTTACTAAAGTTGGTGTCATGGTATTTACCTCTTGTTGCTTAGGTTACCCTCAGCTTAATTGGTGTGTCTCGTTATTTATATTGCTAGGGATAAAAAAAGGATTAAATATCAGGAGAGAAAGATAACGGAGGTTTTGCTTCATAAGGTAAATACAAATCAATTTCTGTTTGTTTCTAAACATGATAAATGTGGCCAGGTTTTCCAGTCTTTCTCCCGCCCTGCAAGTCTTGAGCCTCCTGAGGATAATCTTAATAGGATAAAGTGGCCTCTGAAAGGCAATTAGCAAGATTCCTATGAACCGGTCCATGCACATGCTGTGCTCAACACCCTCCTGATTAATGCTCATCTTAATTCCATTTCTTGGGATTTATTTACTCATTTCACATATAATGTATTTAATTTCTCTAAAGCTGCTCTGTGATTTGAAAGCACATTGCTGCATTTCAGCTTCATGTACAGCTGAACTTCTGCCTGGTGCTCCCCTGAGCGGACAGCCCTGGGTGCTGGCTGGTCACTCGTGCACCTCTGCTGGCCTGGAGCTAGGAAAGCTATGTGTATCTCAAGACAAGTTGAATTGGGGTCCCTAACAATCAAAATACTCTATTCACTACTTTATAACAAATTTCACAAGAATGTGATGCAGCAGCCACATATAGGCTGTCACAACGCAAAGGTGTGAGCTTATTTCCCAGTGAATGCAATGTTTAATCAATACCAATAATTAATGTTGCAATCACAGAATTGTAGGGGTTGGAAGGGACCTCTAGAGATCATTGAATCCAACCCTGCAATGATGCCTGTGAAAAAATACATCAGTGAGGAAGACAGCGTGGTTTTCAGGACCAAACTCAGCATATTCTGTCAGCTCTCTTGATTTTATTCTGGAGGAAATGTGTTCTCTGGGAGGCATACTGCTCTCACTGTTACTTAAAGCTCAGTGTAAAACTTTCTTAGTGCATGTTCTTTGTGCTGTATCTATGAAAATGATTTTCAATTCCATCTTTCCTATGAAAGAAATTCCAGCATTTATTGCTCCTTAACTGGCCTCCATTCATGGCCTCATTTTGAGATTCCAGGGACAGCCAGGATCCTGTTAAGTCTCTTCCAGCAGATACCGTTCAGATATATTTAATTAATAGTGCTTCTTTAGTGCTGCAGCTTCTTAGCTCAGGAAGACTGTACCACCGGGAGGCTTTTGAACTCATTTCATGTGCCGAAACACCTTCTGTGAGCTGCGCTTCTTTTATGTTTATTTCAGTCTTTGGAAACGAAGGCAGCAGGGGACGGGCAGGTCCCTGCCACCCACCCGCTTCCCTCAGCGCAGGGGCTGCAAGCAGCAGCCCACCTACAGCCCAGGAATCAGCAAACAGACAGACCTGTCCAGAAGGCTTCAGCAAACGGCACTTCCCTCTTGTTCTAAAACGAAAAGAGCTGCAGAACCTGTCCTAAAACAGCCTCTCTGGGGGGAATACAGAGGGGAGGTCCATTACGGAAATTGCATCCTATTTACACCACAGACAGAAGCGTTCTGTAGCTGCTAAATAATTCTACTGCTAGAAGTAATATGACCTCTGGGGCAGGGAATATTCTCCTACATCTGTTTTCACTTAGTGAGAATCTTGGTAGATCGCTGCTGGAGATTAATGGAGATTAGTACATTTTCTGGGCTTTACAGCATTTTGTAAAACGTTTTAAATATTAAAATATTCAACATGTTCTTGAAAGCTAAACATGAATTGGGCACTGGAGGCTTGGGAGCTGCGAGGGGCTGTTTTTTGGGGTTGTTTGGGGGCACATGGCCCTGTCCACCAGCTGCTGCTACAGAGCCAGAGAGCTGATGCTGAATGGGCCCTTGGGCTCAGACTGGGACTTTGAGCCCATCGTGCTAAAATTGGCTCAAACAGTCATGGGGCAGAGCTGAACTGCATGGAGCTGCTGTCACCACCTGCTGTCCTGTTCCTTTATGGGCTCCCTCAAGATCTTTGCAATGTTTTCCACCTGGACTTTCTTGTATTTAGCTGGTTTCTCTGTGTACAGCTTTTTGGCTGTCAGCTAATTTGCGGGCAGCGTTCAGGCAGCACAGTGTGCACGTTGTGAGAGCAGAAGCCAGCAATTCACAGCATCTTGTCCATGTTGCTCCTTAGTGCTCCACAGCTACATCTTACAGCAGTAAATTGAATGTGCCTGGGACTGCTCAGTGGCACCAGGGCCAGCTGGCACTGAGCTGCTGCGTTTGTACCATTAAGCTCTCTTACTTTCAAAACCAGGGGGCTGCATGTTATGTGATCCCTGACCCCTGCATGCTCCCAAACCAGGTCTGAGTATATTTGCAATTAGGCTGCAGCAGGGAAGGACAAGCAGAGAACAGAAGCCGTACTAAATGGCATGAGTTTGGATGAACTTCTTAGCTGTATTTAGCAGATGTAGTGGTTTTCTACCGAGGACTGAGGTATAGAAGGAAAAATTTAAAAGTGGTAAAAGGGCTGCTGGAAATGCATATGATCATGATGATAAGACTCTGGAAAAATCACTGCTTTTCCCCATCCCTGCTCATTGCACAACACACATAAGTGCTTCCAGCTAAGCCACTGTGACTGCTGGCAAACTTACGCAAGTGCTTATGAGGAAAACATTGTGGAATGCTGACGGAGAGTTTAGCTAATGATCTGTTCAGTTCTGGGTGCTACACACAGATCATGAAACATTTACTTCCAATAATTAACTGTTTTGTACTTTGGGAGATATTTTTCTTTTAGTTCCTTTCTTTTTTTTGTTCTTATTTAATCCTACTTAGGCGTCTTGATAAACATGGCTTTCTGCTCTGCTCTTTGGGAAAGTTGCAGCTGCAAAGGTTCCTTGAGTTACGTCAATCATTTGCAGATGTTTTTTCTGAAAGCAAAAATTAAATAGACTTTTTTGATGCCAATAAATTATAGAAAAATGTTACGCACACTCTTATCTCTAAAAAAAAATGTGTGCAGTGGTCACAATGCATCAAATACTCCTAATATAATGATGACCTTTTAGAAGAAAACACATTATGCTGTAGCTGTCTTTCATATTATAACTGGAATCCTGGTATACAAAAGTCAACATATTAAATAGTTGGGAGAAATGGAGTGAAAATAATGTGTTTGCTTTTGTCTGATATTGCTGCTTTGATAAGTATATTCTTTTTTTTTCCCTTTCTTTGTATTGCATCACGCTCCTCTTGAAATCATAAAACAAAGATAGATCAAACATACGGTAACATTTTAGAAAGTCAAATCCTACTGAGTTTTGAAAGTTGGATAAAAGTCTCAGTGACCAAAAGCTGTTAACCTATAGTAAAAAGGAGCAGAACTACAGAGAAAGATGGGCAGAATCCACCCAAACTCCTCATGGCCTGAGCACTAGTGTCTGTGTGATTTTTGCCTTGATATGACTGCTTCTTCAAACAGAAATATTGAAGTTTGCTCCCAGCAAACCTTAGTGGCAGGTTAGACCACGGTGATTGCAGTGAGGATGAGGTGCATGTGGTTCTGCACGTATGGAAGCCAACTGGTTTCCTGTGCCTTGGTGTGAGTCACATTGAATGCTTTCTGCAAAGCCAGCAAGATGGTGGCCTTGCTAGTGGTGAGCAGAACTTACCTTTTTCATGCCATTTTCAACACAGCTCTGAGGCTGAGTGGGTATTGTCAGATTGTGTAGTGTTTGCATAGGGAGTTAAATAAACACCTCAAATGTTGCCGTAATTTTCCTGATTCCCCACTGTACAAACAGCTTGCTGGCAGCCTGGCGATCAGCTTCTACTTTGGTGTTACTAATTACAAAGGATCATTAAAATCTGACTCAGAAAAGGCTGGTATCAGATAAGTCAAAAGGTTCTAAAATGTTTCTTGTCACCTCGTGAGATAAAGGTCTCCCAGAAGGCCTTTCAACCCGGAGGATCAAAGAGCATTTTGTTTGTAACATGTACCCATCCGTGCTTTGGTTCCCTTTAATTGCCGTTCTTGTTGGCTGGCTGTTAAGAACAAAACCCACCAGTCCCTGCAAAAAAAGGATAATGTCAGTTCGTGAGTAATGGATGATACTGTGTGAAATCTACTGCTGAATATAACTCAGTATTTGAAAACTTAGACCAAAGTCATGCTAAGAATTCTTTTTTCTCCCTCCCAGCACACCCAAATTAACACACCCAAATTAAGCGTGGTGCCCTGTGACTGCAGTCAGTAGGAGCTGTTGGGTTTTCCCTTCTGAGCCTCATTCTTGGGCTGCTCATTTACAAGGGCTCCCAATGCTTCTTCCAGCTCAGTCTGCATGGAGGAAACCTACCCTGAAATGACTGTGTCCTCCAGAGCCCTGCTGAGTTAGCAGCCTCAAACCTCTTGAGACTCCTGAACAAAGCCTTAACTTTAAAATACAAATGAAACGGTGTGAGCGTGTATGGCAATGCCAGCCCATCCCAGACATGTTTGGCAGGATTATAGGGTGTGAATCAACAATAAACATGCCCTCCTTCACTGTGAAACAGGGAGAGTCAGAGCTCTGCAGGTGCACAAGGCAGATCTGTGTGGCAGGTATATTTTTGCATGTGAACAGCCCTATTGAAGAACTGGTTGACTTGCCAGAGATACAGCAAGGCCTTATCTAACTAATAAGTTTCAGTGCTTGCTGCAACTTTTTAGAACTGGTTTGTATTTTTAAGTGTATTCAATTTGAATTAGATACAGTCTAGAAACAATTTAATGAATGTAGTTAAGGTATAATTCTTAAGCTGTCAATAGGTATGCTGGCAAAAAAACTGCATGTATAGTAATTACAGATAGACAAAGTTTATATAATACAAACTGAAAAGCTATGGCTATTTTGACTGATTTTAATCAGAAAGCCTACTTGGTATGTGTTCGAAAATAGACGAGTGGAAAGTTTACTATTTTTTACATCCATTTGAAGACGAACCAAGTCAAATTTCAAAATGTCCATCTGTTTTATGACTTCTGTTACATGTTTGGCACATGGGGCATCTGCAAATGTGGAGATATAGACTCAAGCTCTGCAAAACTGAAGATGGTTTTGCATGACCTTTTTGTCTAAATTGCCTCTTTATTTCAAACTTAGTAGAAAACTGATGTTGTTGGAATTTGTGGAAAATTTCAAGACCCCAAAAATGTTTCTATCCATTTTTCTTCTATTTTCAAGTTGTCACAATTGTCTGTCAGACTAAACCTGAATTCTGGTTTAAACCTTGGTGTTGAGAAGGGAGAAAAATTAGACTAAGCAGAAGCTTGTAGATGTTTTTATAGTCCAGAGGGTTTTTCCTAACCGTACTGTCTCTCCTGTGCACCGACTTAATTACTTAGTCATTTATCCTCATTCAAAATACTCAGTTACAGAAATTATTACCGTATATTAGGAAATATTATTTTTATGTATACTGTAAACCTTTCAAGAATTACTTTCCTCTCTAGAAGAACATCTGTCTTCCTTGTGTATTGGGATGTTTATCACACTTATGAGAGTATGAGAGTCCTGAACTGTACATCTTTAAATATGAGACTACAATTCGCTCCTGCCCCCAAAGAGATTGTCAATAGTGCTCGCTTAAAAAATAAATTTGAAAAATAACATGAAAGGTTTTATTGGTAAACAATTTTGTAAAGTATTCCTAAACTACTTATGACTGCTGGATTATAGCCTGTATTTATTAAAATTAATGTCCCTTAATGGGCTGCTTATAGCTGGAAAAATGTGTGTAGGTACAGTTAAGGTTGCCTAGGCATTTGTGTTCAACTTATTAATTTTCTTAACTTCTCACATTTGAGACACTTATTTTTTACTCAGTTACTGTCTGTAGTTTTATTAAGTTTGCATTTTATTTTATCTTTGAAAATAAAAACCAAAAAGAGCAAAGCATTCTTCAACTCAAAAAGGAAAGCAGGTATTTATATTTGCAGCAAAAATAAAAATGCCCATTTTCTTTCTGTAAAAACAAGTCTTCTGCAGCACGCAGTTCAACTAGTGTGGGAGGACAGCTGAAATTCAGTAACGTGGTATTACTCATTGTTAAGAAACGTTTTTATTTGGGTGAAAACTGATTTTGATTTGTCAACTGCAGAAGACTTTATTTAAATAGTATATTGTGCATATGGCTTGCTTTATTGGGCAGTGTAGATACAGCTTTCTGGATACGTCCAGGCTCGGGTGTTAAACAGCTTAGTTTCTTTGCTTGTGGTATCAGATAATGTCTGCCCTAAAACTGTGGGGATGTTGAATTCATCTCTTTCAATAAAATATGATTCCAGACTGCTAGGAAACTCTGTATATTAAATGAAGAGTAAATTCATGTAATTAAATGCTCGGAATATGAAAGGTAAATTTACATGAAAACTCAGCCTTTTTTTTCCCTTGTAGAAATATTCTGTAATTGCATAGTTCCATCCTATTTGTCAGTGGAGCTTTCTTAGTTATGTTTTATTTTGAGAGCTCAGCGAAATTAGTGTCCATGAAATTAATTTATATCTTAGATGCCTTTCAGAAGGTTGTAGAAAAAATGTTGCCTTCATATTGCTGTGAAATCATTCTAAATAATTGTGCTAAATTGTATTAAAAAACTCTAGGATAGATAAGACTGAGCATAAGGATAAAGGTCATATATAATTTCTCCTCTGTGATTCAAGTAAAGCAATTTGACATTGCACAGTCAACTGAAAGGCATCTTTTTGCAACGGAATAGTTGGAGGCTAAATAGAATTTTTTTGACTGCTTTTTCCAAGTCATACTTTGAATGATAGTTTGTCTAGAGAGACTTCTGTCCCTCCTAATGATTCTAGGGCATGGAGTGGAGGGTAATAAAACATGTTGCAACACACTGCAATACGTACTAATTAAGAGATGGAGAATACCTCTGAGATTGTTTATGAAACAGATGTCAAATGATTTGCTCCTGACTGGACCGCTGAGTCATGCGCTACTCTCATGCTGTTAGTTTTCTTGACATATCATTAATGCATTTGTAGTCTTTCCAGCACATGTTGAAATTTGTTTTGATGAGTGCTGTAGGCTTTCACCTGGACTACTGTGAAAAATGGTATATGAAGTCAGTGGAGCAACCCACATGGGACTGTGGATGGATAATAGAAAATGCAAGAAGACTTTGGTGAAACAAATGAGAAATCAAGCTGAAAAGTGGCACCGCATCGACTAATCCTCTTGATAAATCATTCTTTGTTAGAAGCATGACGCCTTCTGCCCATACAGCATGTCAAGCATAGTGGCAGAAATCACTCTAACATGATCCAATGCCAAGAGGGAATGGGTTGAACATGCAAATAAATCAACATCTCAAAGCAAAACAAACAAGCTGTGCGCTGACATATTGATCTTAGAGGTTACCGGATTGCAAGACAGCTGACGAACTACAGAAGCAGTGGCATTGCTGCTACATCATGCACTCATCTCATTCTCAAAGGGAAAAAGGGGGATACAAATGGCATGTTAAAGGAGGAGTCAAGGAAACAATATTGCCTGGAATACCCTCAGATCATTGGACTAGCTAACACGTTATAAGGGTGTTTGCTTAGCAATTTTGTGGATAGATAAAAGCAGTTATGGCTGCTGCTGAAGAGAAACAAGAAACATGAGATGTGGCACATAATATCCCACCCATTCAAATGAACATGCATCATGAAAAGACGCCAAATCCCCATCTCTCATCTCTACAGCCAGGCCACTGGTTCCAAAGCCAACTTGCTGTGAGTCTGGGCTGCAATTCCAGGGGCAGCCCAGCAACACTCACAGGCAGAATTATAAGGCTTGAGAAACTTGATCTCTTAGGAATGCATGGTAATATCATTTCAAGGCCAGTGCATAGAAACAGCATATTTATTAAAAAATAAAAAAGGAAAAAAAAAAGCCTAAGTGATTCTCCAGGGCAAGCAAAGTTGGAAAACATCTAAGACTTAAATGAGAAATATCTTGTATTTCAGAGTAACAGTAGTCAACTTTCTGGAGCAAAGAGCCTGAGATATATAAAGAATCTGATGGTTCATTAAACAGCATGTGATGCATAAAGACTTTCGTGAGATTGTGTGATGTTTAAGGGGGAGAAGCAAATGTGATTGGGATAAATTGTTGAACTGAGAACCAAGCTCATAACTTTCAGATTGGTGCATCTCGCTCTCTGCTAACAGTGGCTCCTATCTTGCTTTTGTCCTAAATCGTTGTTTCCAGGATATACTTAAGGCAATTATTCACAGAATTTTTTTCCTTGCAAAAAGGGTTTGAGTATACACTGCATATTAAATAGTCATCACAGTGTTTTTTTCTTTTTTTTTTGGTCAAAACAGATGACTATGAACATAGTAAAACATGATTTTCAGCTTACATGGGGTGGATTATGATTTTAATATCTCCTCATAAATATTTTGTTTCATTCTTTAACCTCATTTTCATGGAGTGAAAGATCTTTTTGCAGCTTTTCCTTGTTTCTTTGCCTGACACCTTCACTAGAAATCTGCATCACACTTGTAATATTTCTTCTTAGACTGACTCTCATTAGTTTAAAGCAGAGCTGCATGTCTTTAATTGATCAAGGTTTCTGAAGCAATTATAACAACTGCTCTTGGATGGCACAGTTGCAGTTTTCATTCTGATACTGTATGAGAGCACAAGTTTCTTCAAAGCTTTGAATGTAAGCCTGTAAAAGGCAGCTGCAAATTATTCTCTAATAAACATAGTTGGAAGTACATGAAAACCTTAGGGGACATAGATATTGCCTGCAGAGTGATTAATAAAAAAAAATCTCAGGACACTTAAAATGCAGCCTGAAAATAAATGTGTATTTATTTATGTATTTGAATCAATTCCAAATTAACAGGTTTGTTGTGATTAAAATTTCTATTTACTAACTATCTTTTGGTCATTATCTTTCAACAGACAATTGCACTTTAAGGAAAAATAAGCCTCAAATATCTGTCTTTTTTTCAATTCCAAGTAGTTATTTTTTTTGATATCTTAATTCTCCACTTTTTTTTTTTAAATTTATTTTGCTTGTAAACATTCAAGCATATATAAAATTTAATGAATCCCTGTTGTGCAGGAACTAGCACACTCACAAACAGTTGGCCAAAATTCTGTCCTCATGAATGGCTTGCACAGCTTCATGCCTCTTAGTTTTTCCAGTATATTTACTGAATGCATTTTCCTAAATCAAAGTTGTTTGCTGAAAGCTGCAAGGAGAAAAGACAGAGGTGTCACAGCTGGAATCCTCAAGAAAAGAGCAGAGAAGTATTTATTTTAGAAGAGCCATACTCGTGGTCTCACTCAGGTGACCGTGTGATATGTTCCTTGCATGTCTGAGGCCAGGTTCAGAAGAGAACATTGAGCCAAGACAGGACCCTACGGGTGAAGAAAGTTTGGCTGATGTGAGTAGTTTTGCTCAGGGATTGTAAGAAACCTGATAAGCATGCAATGTCAAAGAAGCATGTAAGCTGTGGTTAGTAGTCTTGTAAACCAGAGGTGGAGGTAATTGGATTAGGAGAAATGCATTCCAAAATGCAGAGGAGTGGAAAAATAGTGAAAGGAGGAAAAATAGGAACTCAAACTTGTATAAACTTTAGCTTTTCATTTGGATGGAAGAGTAACAAGTTTCCTTGGAGAATTTATTTCTGTGCCATTGAAAAACACATGCTGTCATGACTTTCTGAACGGAGAATTGTTACGAATCAAGTACCAACTGCTACTGCTCAAGTACCAAGCTCTGCAGTGCTTGCTTAAAAGGAATTCAAGACATTAAAAATGCAGTTTACGTTCAGATTCTGATGAAAATGAAAGCCAATATTTTTGTTTTTAAAAAATGTTATGGTGTTTTTGTCATTTGTCATGCAGTCCCACGTTTCATCTCTGTGATAAAACAGGAGAGGTTATGGTTTTTGGAAGGCTGGTAAATGTCTTCCAGTTGAAATGTAAGCTTTCCAGGCTAGTTCTCTCTGCTAAATTTCTGCACCTGAAAGCATGGCTAGATTTTGGATGTTGACAGTGGCAAAATAATTAGCAAAGTAAGTGTACAGATGCTGGAGAAAGGTGGGATGAATCTGTACACTTACTTGAGATGCGACAGGGAGATGTATCGGGAGTCTAGGAGGTGATTGTGTTATCAATGGAGAGAAAACAGGTACTGTCAGAGCAATGTAGCCCTCCTGGGATCTACGGGATGACCGTCTACAGAGGTGATCCATCCATTGACTGTGGAGGGACCTTACAGTGACTCAGCCCCTATTGGAGGTCTTTTATAAGCCTAAAATACATGGAAGAGGTTTACGTTTCCATGTGTTTACTTTGGTTGTTTACTTGATTCTCATTAGGATACACTGGGTTACCTCAGTGTTTCAGGCTGGATTGCATCAGTTTTTTTGGAGGTATGACCACGGTAATCCCCTGCTGACTGCACGACAGGCTTGGGGGTGCTTTTGCATTGGCGAAAGGGACAGTTAAGGTTATTAAACACAGCTGGTACAGCTAGATATAAACCAGCGTGTGCTGGTATCCTATAAATCATGCTGCCCCCAAGACAGTAAAAACTGCATGCTGTGGACTGCACCCAGCAAGCCTCTGTTGTTTTCCCTTTTTAATGCAAACCACTGCATTATGAAAATACGTTGTAGTTTATCATGTACTGATGCTCTTGCACCATGCCAAGTGTGCTGGCATGAAGATCAATGCAACAGGCACACCGCAACCTTTAACACTGTTTTTTGTAGTTGTGCCATGAGTTAGTTGAAAATCACTGCACTCTGTACTTAGTTTTTCCTGATTTTATTTTTAAAAACAACTAGCATTTTAAAATAAACTGATAAAAAGGCCTGCTCCCTGCTGATACGGTAGTCACATTTGTTATTGCATTGTGCACTAGGTGGGGAAGAGTGTTCTGTTACTAATGGTTTAAGTCATGACTAATGCTATGTGCCAACAACAGAGATACCAATTCAAATTTAAATAAACTTCCCAGGCAGTGTTTTACAGGATGTGTTTCTTGTTGGCAATTTGTTGTTCCTGACAGCTTAGGATCCTCGGGCCGTTGTTATGTCAGCCACTGGGATTAGAACACATGCAGTCTGGGTTCATAAATGTTTCAAAACTGCTATGATGGAACAGCAAAATCCTAAAACTCTTTTCCCCCCTTCTATGTAAGGTAATCAGATCATCTTTTGGAACGAGTGAATGTGGAAGAAGCCAGATTTTGTGGGATTTGGTTTTATTTTTGCTGCAGCATCAATTTTAATATTTTGGTATTTAGAATTTGAAGTATAAATGCTGGACCAAAGTGAGCTTTGGTGTGATGCAGCACAATGTTATGCTGCCAGGCCAGATCTCTGTGTTAAATTTGAAACATTTTATTCATCGTGTACGCAAACTTCTCCGTTAGTGAAGAGTATTCTCAAAGCAGTAAGCACTTGTGACCACTTCCTCATCAAAAAAGCTGTAACTCTCTGTTCAGAACAGTTCCAAAAGATGTGTGACTATTTAGGCCAGATGTTACAGCAAGAGTTGCTTTTACATAAAAATATTCTAATGTATGTCCTTCCATCGGAGTGCCGCTTCAGTTAGTCACATTGGTTACGTATCTTTCAGAGGTTTTATGAAGAATATTATTGTTATAGCCATGTTGCTCTCAGAACATCAGTAGAATATAATAAACTTCTAGGTGGAAGCATATTATAATAATTGATATAATTGAAAGAAAGATGAGCTTTTGGCTTCTGAAATGAAGGGAACAAAATTCCTCCTCGAGCAGATCTCGGAACAGTGGTTTTCAGCCAGCTTAGCTGTGTTAGCTCTGTGAAGAGCTGTCTAACCGCAAAAGTTTATCCATCTCTTGAGCCATCTGTGTTTGTTGAGCCCTGGTGACCTAGTTCATGTCTTGATACAGTATGTGATAATGCACAGAAACAGCTAGAGCCTCTGCATGCTGGATGCCATGTGAAGGTAAATAGAAGGGATGCTGCAGGGGCAGCTGCTCGCAGCCCCCAGGCAATGGTCTGCTTTCCTTGTGCTGCTCCCTCCAGTCTGTCAACTTCTGCCCCCTAGGACAGGAAGAAAAGCTTTGGTTTCCAGGAGACTCTCCTACCTCAGTTCCATAACTCAGTAGATTTTTGGGGCTGATCTCTTTGAGGCAAACACGAGCTGGATGCTTCTATGTCAGAGAGAGTACTTTACAGCTCTTTAAATATTGAGGGCTTGGTGAATGCATTACAAAAGTACTCAATATTTCTCATTGGACGTTTCCTAATGACAGCGAAGCAGATCTTCAATTCCAGTTTTGTTTCTGATTGGTCTGACTTAATTTATTTCAATTAGAGCAATCCTTTCTAAAATGGGCTAGTGTGGAACATACCTGTTTGAGACGTGCTGCACTGGGGCTCCCCGTTTGTCACACCGTGCTTCAGAGGTCCCCCAGGCAGGTTCTCACAAGCTCTTCTGTACAGTATGTTGTATTTTTTTGTTTCACTGGAAGCACTTCACAAGTGTCTGTCCACAGACGTTCGCTTCCAAACTTCCAAATTAAAAACAGTTCTAAAGAAATACTATTGGTGCTTTTTTTTTTTTTTTATCTATGCCCAGTCATGAAGTGAGATTAGATGAAAGGAATTTTTATACAAAATGAGGTCACAATTTATTTTTAAATCTTTGTACTATCTAGAATGTCAAAGTCATATTTATCAGAATAATGTCGTAGTGTAACAAACACCTTATCAATTTGTTTATGATTAAATCCTTTGATATGCCTGACACAGTTACTTTAACACGTAAGGCTCACTCATACAAACTTTAGGAATCTGGTATGTTAGACTTGGTGCTTAGGAAATGACATATACTTGTGTTTCATGACCATAGTATGGCATATCCCTATCTTTTTTAAACTGGTGAACACTACCGACAGCAGTAACATTGCACTGATTTATAGTAATTGGGGTGCTTGTTCTCTCATTTGAGAGATCTCTGAAAATTCTTACAGACTTTCACTAGTAATTGTATTTGTAAGACTCTGATCTCGTTCCTATGGAAGCTATAGCAAAAGCGCAGTGTGGTCAGGGATAAAGTGGCTGCTTAGAACTGGGAAACAAGAATCCATTGGAAATTTGTAGTCATGAAAGGTAAGCTAAAAGAAGTGCAAACTGTTGTTTTCTAGTTTATTATTTCAAATTTGATCTGTCACAACACTTGTTTGAAAGATCATTAAATGTCTACTGATGTTGAAAACTTTGTTAGAAGTTTCTTACTGTAATTTGGCAGCAAGTCCATCCTTGTTGACCAAGGCCTTACCCCCACACAGCTAAGTACATGGGCAGCCCCCATGAAGCCAGAGGGAACAGCTGGCCTTTAGGAGAGAACATTTCAATGTGTTCAGAATTTCAGCAGTTCAGAATTATCTTCTGATAAACCCAGCTTGCAAGGGTTCTGTTCTTAGCCTTTGTTGAGTGTGAAAGGTTTAGCTCTTCCCGAAGCAGAATTAACCACTAAAAATCTCGAGTATGGGATGGAGCAGGTGCTTTCAAATGAAGGCATGAATAAAAAGAAAAATTCTACCCCATGAAATAAATACCCTGACTACATACAATTTTACAGCCTTCAGCATTTGAATCATGGGGAAACTTGGGTGAAAATATTTATGGCACTGGAATTATTGTGATCCCTTACACTTGGAAGGAAGCAATTAATTATCTAACCATGATTTAATTCATTATTGTCATTACAACAGAGGATAATATGCTTATTAGTTCTTCACAGAAGCAACAACAGTCCTCACCTTTCTTTTTTTTCCAACACAGTGAGAGTTGTGAGCCTGCTTTAAGTATTATACTTTATCTTAGCATACAGTATCTAACTCCTGCTGCTGCATACGATATCTTTTCCATGTAGCTTTCAGTGATGAACGGAGGATTATTGTACAACATGCAAACCAGTGCTCTTTCACACACAGTTTTGATAACCTGACACTCTCATGAATTTCATTTTATCTGGAAACAGAGTCAGCCATTCAATTATATTGCCTCACAATAATAATATAAGATAAAGCCAAAGTCAAAGTAGCTTCTGCCTGGAACTACCTGAAATACTTATTTTCTTTGCATCTCAATGCAGAGGTTTTTTTTTGTGCATGCTGAGCCCAGGATAGACTATTAATATTAATTAATTGCTCATAACAGAGAGATACATTAGTCAATAAACATCTTTTTTGGGTAATTAAACTGAAGAATGAAGTTGGGGCACGTGGTAACACCCTGATATAGGAATATCTGTGAGTTTATTACAAATCGTTGTGTTTCTTTCCTACTGGGTGACAAGAAAAATGGAACATTCAGTGTACCACAAGGTAAAAATAATGGGGGAAAAGCTCATTTGCTGTTACCCCAAAGCAATTGCTGCTTGCTCAGTTTTGCCTCTGTTAAAAGTTAGGTTGATGTCCAAAGGCCTTTATACTTCAGACAAATAAAACAGAATGCCAACAACAAAGTAACATTACCTATTTGTAGACTTGAGAGTTAACAGGAGGTATTTATCTGGGGTATTTAAGCAGATCCAACAGGCAGGAGGCTGAGATAAACCACTTTCACAAAAGTTTTTTTTCATGTAATTCTGGCTGGTTTTGTTAAGAACTCTGCAATAATACTTACAGTTAATGCAATAATCAGGAAGAAGGCATGATTTTTAACTGAAAGTAAAAAAAAAAAAAAAAAGGCAACTTCAGCTTTATATTAACTTATCTTGCTGCATATACTTGCTTCCTGTTTAGTTGTGATTCTGAGAAAAATTATGAATTAATGTTAAAAACAAGGTTGTATTTTACCCCTTCATTAGGCACTCCTTTAAGGATGCCTTATTATAACTATGGCAGCACAGCAGGATTTATAATGCTGAATACATTGTGTCAGCTCTCTTGTTTGCAGGAGGATAAAGTTCCATTATTCAGAGCTTTGCTTCAAATCCTTCCATTGTTGTACAATTAAACCCAGTCCTTTTTTAGTACTAAAACTAATACTTCAAGAAAATAAGCTTTCAAGATGAAGCATATTGGGTTTATGTATTACAGGTAACATACTGAGTTTGTATGGGACACACCAAGCCTGTGAGAATAGCACATGGCTGAGGATTTGAAGTTGAACACATTTTCAGTTCATTTGGGCCCTTTACTCTTTGCCTTGGCTGAAGGCCGTGTTCAGTTTGCAGTTTCCCATGATCCATGGATTGGAGGGACTTTTCTTTTTCTGTTTTTAATTTTCACACAGTGACAGTGGCAGTTTCCTGTGTTGTGGTTCTGGTGGGATTTATTGCATTAACATTGCTTGTATTCCACTCATGTGACCATTTTCTTTTTTTGCTGTAACTTCTGTTGTATCATTTGTTTATTGTACTGTGACTTCGCATACACATTATTTATCGTATTAAATGTTAATAAATGAACACTGGGAAACTGAGCACATACTATTTAATATTGCCATGATTTCATAACTTAGTTATGAAATAGGAAGAAAATTGCTATTCTTCCTGAACAATTTATTTGGCATTTTTTTTTTGTTACTGCTTTTCTTCTACTGCTGTTCTCACTGTAAGGGGATTTGCATGACTGGGGGATTTACAGATACCTAGTAGAGTAATAAAGCAGATGTTCATATAGATTTCAAAGTCTCCAAATTGCACTTTCTCCAAACTAGAGCCCTGATGTCACAGATGTGCTGTTGGAGCTCTGCTGTTCTGCGCAGCCCAGGCTCCGCTGCAGTTGTATGCTGCCAGCCTAAAGCTATCTGATAAGTCAGTTGTACTAGCTTAGTGCATTATTTATAACCAGAACACCAGTTAAGAGAAAGACTCCACTATGCTCTGCCCTGCCCAGAAGAGTGTTCAGCCTAACTACGAAGTCAAGTGTTTTTTGCATACAAAAAGGCCATAGGGCAGCTCTGTTCACAGCCCAGTTAGTTCTGAGTTACTTGTCATCTACTTCTACGTTTTTTCTATGTTCTCTGTGCACAGGCTTTCACTAATAACAGAAGGATAATTTTGTTTTGGAAAGGAATGGGATTGAGGATGCCTCCTCCCCAGCACCCCTCCCCTTCATCCATTAAAGCTGCTGAGTCTTCTGCGGAAGACCTGAATCACGCCTGCACCTTTCTGGAGAGCTGCCCTTTTCATGTGTTTGTACAGTTAGCAGATTCCAACTTTTGTTTTCTCTTAGCTAAGCCTCATATATTTGCCTCTCTCAGTCATTACCTTAGATCAATATTTCTAGTCCCTTGATTATCTGTATTTCTCCTCAGTGACTTGTCAATATCTCCATGCTGGGAAATGCAATATTCCAGATGCCATCGCATCAGAGCTATAAAAGCATGGTTACTGTCTTCCTACACCAAGTGCGATACTGCTGTAGCTATTGCCTCAACACGTGTAATCCTTCCCTTTGCCATGTGTGACACAATGTGTGCTTTGCCCCTCTGGTGGTTGAGTTCAGGATAATATTTCCTGCATCCCATGTGCACAATGAGCAGCTCTATTGTGTGAGTATTTTATTTGTGTTTATTATACACCACTACAAGTGATGCCTAAACAGAATTCTTTAGAAAACAGGAAAGACCTTGCTAAAATTCTGCTTTAAACAGTGGAAGAAATTCCTTTGATTCCAGAGGCTTTTGAGTCAGGCCCTCACTGTAACATTTCAGATACTGTTAACAAGTTCTTGTTTTGTAAATGTGGTCTTTCTCTTGGTAGCAACTGCTCTTTCATCTTGGTTTAAGATGCATATGTTGAGTCTTAAGATGTGAAACTTGTGATTTACACAGAAGTTGCATCTATTTTTGACTTTTATTTGTAGTATTGAATAGAATATAGTCAGTAAAAATGAATTTACACTTTATCCTTGGGGAAGAAGCATTTCTAGAAAAAAAAAACATGCTCTTCAAAGATCAAAGGAATAGAAAACTTTGAGGAAGATTGAAGGCTTTTATTTTTTTTAAATCAAAACGTGAATTTTCTTTAGAAAGACTGCAGGGGAGGAGAATTGCTGAAAGGTGATCTTAGGATATATCTCCAAGAGAAGGTTCAGCAGTGACTTTCAGACACAAGACTTATTTTAACTTTTTTAACTTTTATGTATCAAGAATTCATTTACCATGGCATACACTCACCGCCTTCTTTTATTTTTTTATTTTTTGAATTACTGAAAGTAATTTGGTAGCCAACTCTAGTCATCCTAAAGAAAAAAGGATTTTAATTAAAGCGGTATGTAACGGTGACCTAGTTACTATTGTTTATTGTTGTGAGTAGATAATAAAATCCAACAGAAAATCACCAAGAAGGTGGGTTTTTGATTAAATGAGTAAAACTGAGTAATATTTCCAATGTGGAGTCATCGTATGCTAGAAATACTACTTTTTAAATAAGAGAAAATGTAATATTGTTTCGAAGGCCAACAAAAGTTGATATTGTTTGGAAAGTCAACTAAAATTGATAGTATGATCAGCAAGACAAAGTAGTTCCAAATGTACCTATGTTCTCGGGAATTACTGTCTGTAAAAAGACTGGGACAATAAAATTGGAAGACCAGATACTTGGCTAGGAATGAGTGCTTAATCCATCATCCAATTTACCCAAATAACTGAAGGTAATGAGCAGTCGTTTTTCAGACTCTGAAGGCCCATGTATTTGACGTTAAATACGTACTCAAGTGCCTTGCTTGACATTAAATATTCAATGCATGGGTAGATCTTTTGACTTCAGAAGGATTATTAGTCTACTTATAAGACACATGGAGTTGAGCATTCTGTTAAATTGGGTAAATAATGCGTGATGGCATCTTAAGGTATGAGGTCCAAATCCAGCACTTTTTAGAGCACCTTCTTTAAATTGCTAGATGTCATTTTTGCAAGTAGCTCATGAAACTTCAGTGAGCCGAAGATATATCTTCTGTTGCTCGATGGACAGCTTTTTGTTCTTACATGTTTCTAGTTAACAGAGCTGGTTCACTTCATGCTGGAGGATGCTTTGGTTAAAATGCTGCTACCATTTTTTTCCAGCTCCATTGATGAGGAAATATCTAATGAAAATAAGGGGGGGTTGTTTTCTGATTTATTTAAATGAATATTTAACCATCACATGTATACAGAGATAAGGTGCAATATTTTGGTATTTACAGTATACTTATGGAATAAGAAAGTAATGAACACAGTGGCTATTATGACATGATCATCCTCTGATAGAGAAAAATTAGTTGGCTTTGTTTTTTACTTATTTTAGGGTGAGATGTTCTTTTTTTTTTTTTTTTTTAAATAATGCAAATTTGATGATAGGTTTAAAATTTCATAGGTTTTTCCTAAGGGAAGGATACTACCATTTGCAGCTTTTTCTCTTGTCTCCTCATCAACACCTCCAAAACAGGTGGCTTTTGGTCTTCATGCTCATCTCTGGAAATTGAGTTTAATACTTTGCACAGAAGGAATGAGAAGGCCCTTCTAGCTACCAGTGTCATTTGCACATCACCGTATTGGAAAGAACACTTCTTGGATATAATTTGGTTTGGTGCTATCATTGTTGTTCTCAATAAATAAAACCATTTTAGAGTGACTAAGGGAGGCATGTTGTGCATGAGACATATCTTGAGCAGGAGATAATGAGCTATTCTGTTTTCCTTTATCTTCTTAGCGAGACGAATGTCAAGAGATCATGGTTTTAGTGGATTGGTTCAAGAACAACAGCATTACGACGCATATATTTGTGTTTCTGGAGCCTCTGCTGAAACAATTAGTTCATATTATTTGCATGACAATGATGTTGAGATACCTGAGAAAAAACACCCTCCATTTATTTTCCAAGGAAATCTTGAAGTAGATTTGACCCCTTCCCAGATTCATTTGAAGTCCCAACTCACTAATTACTGGGACTTTTTGTCAATATATTTTAAGCTAGGTGTGTAAATATCTAGCTAAAGTAGCCTATGTGTTGGATACAGCAAACTCATGGCAATAGACCGACAAAATCAAAACTGCAAAAACAGGAAACTTGTTAATTACCCATTTTCCTTTTGATTTTTCATCTTTCTGATTCCAGAAGCTTAGAAAACCTACAATCTCAGTAGAGATCTGAATCATCTCTTTGAATCAAAATATAAAAGGAGCAGGGATATGCTACTATTGAACACTTTTAATGCAGTGTTATATTGAGTAATTATTTTTTAATTAAAATCTATTTTTGTATCTGAGATATGAAACTATGTAGGGCCGATAACCTTGTTCAAGGGTGAAATTTAACATTAAAATAAAAAAGAGATGTGAAATCTCCCAATGGTGAATCAATGATCAATCAGTAACACTCCCTAATTAGGTGCCAATCAGTTCTAATCACTGCATAATGCACTGTAAAACCATTTAGCCTAGAAAAGACCCCAGCATTTCTTTTGAGCAGTAACTTGTAACATCACAGAATGCATTTTAAAACTATCTTAAAATGCTGCTGGAGATTTTCCTGGAGAAATAAAATGTTAATTATAATATTTTTAATATGGTTAATTTTCTAAACAATTCTAATATCAATTATAAATTTATTTTTCCATTCACATATCTTCACCATCTTTAAAAACAAAACAAAAATACCCTGCCCATTTACTTTAGTAACTTGGTTTTTCTTTTGCATCCATGTTCTTTTCCCATGTGGCTATAAGGTCATCTGTTGGAATCAAGTTGATTGTGAAATAAAAACTAATATGGATTAAGCACTTACATCTCTTTTTATGTAAACTGTCCATCTCTCCAATCTGGAAGATTAATATCTTGGAGATCAAATCTTCTATGGCAGAATAGTTACTATCCTTATCTAATTCATCAGTATACAAGAAGATATCTTAGGAGTTTTCAGACAGAATGGATGGTGTTAAATATGTACCCCTTTTCATTCAGCTTTGCTAAGTCAAAGTATAGAATAACTTGATACATCTGGAAAATGTACTTTTAGAAGACTAAGGTAAGCACACCAATTGTTTAGTATGCATCTCAATTTTATTTTTTTATTAAAAAAGTCTTTTTATATTTTCTGTATCTTAGCTTTGATATTCAGAATCTCCTGACTTTGAGTGAATTATAATATAAGCCTTTGCTAAGATTGTTGAGACTATTTTGAAAATACTGTCACACTTTTGACTCAGAAATTAGTTGATTCTTCCCTCAAACTGAAGCAAAGATGTGCCCCTGGCAAGAACCTTTCCCTCTGCCCTCTCTTACAACCAACTTTAAGATTCCATTAAGCTATGAAATCAGAATGCTCATTAAGGTAGCAGATATTTAATTGCAATGAAATTTAGGTCTTCGCTGTAGCAATAAACTTACAATTTGTCTTGTGCTTCACCTTCTGTCTTTTGAGATGCCCTGAACTTCTCTAAGTTGCTAAAGACAAGTGTCTAATGCACTCTCCCTGCAATCTTAAAAAGGCAGATACTGCTGAAGGTCATAAAAACAGGCAAGCCTGGCTATTAGAATTGTACAAGGAATTAGGCTCTTGATTAGAGATTAAAGGTTCTGTCTTGATCAATCTATCAAAGTCTTTTTCACTTCAAAGCAGAAACCACTCGCTTTCCAAGGCCGTGGTATGCATTTGTTCAGTTTATCAAAACCTGCTATGAAATAATGTTCTTTCTTTTTTCAGTGAAGTGGCAGAGATTTATGGAGAGTCTGAGTTGTGATCAGAGAAAAAGTATCTGACTATTATAATCGAGAATTCAGTGAAGACCCAGTGAAATACTGTTCTTGGAGGGGAAGAAAATATTGTAATGAACAGCAGAACATAACCCTAGGAAACTTATGTGAATCTTCTTTTTCAAGTGCCTTTATACACAACATACTTTTTACTAAGTTTCTATGAAATAGGGCAACTTTATTGTTACAATTCTTAATGAAGTGTACTCTATTTAACGTTTTGCCTTTGCTAGTTGGGGAGGTACATTCTTGCTGCCTCAATGCACTCCTTGGGCAATAGGATTAAGTTACATTACAGTGGGAATTTCAGGCTTGGATTAATTAATCTTAAATGTCATGTTTTGTTCTCAGTTGTATTTTTAAACTAAGATGTATACTGATTATAACACTTTTATCTGTTTGAACAAGTGTTAAGTTGGAGGAAATAGATTTGTTTCGCAGTTCTGCTTTACCTCTCATATTTTAATGAGATCCGTATTTCTAATTTATAATTAGAAATGAATGTCTTTCACTATGTTGTAAGGTCAACAAACCTGCTTCCATTTTCACTAATTAACATATTAGTTTGGAGGAAACTCAAAATGATATATCCATAGAGGATCTCTAAGATAACTTCATTTTACCCACTGTGTTCACAGATCAGGTGGTTTCCGTGAATTAGTTCTTGTTTGACCCTGAGCATTTCCATTAGAAAAAAAAAAAAAATCCAAAATTGCCAGTATTGGCAAACTGAGGAGAAATTCATTTTCACCTTTTGCACATATCTCACTCCACTTTGTCTCCTAAAGAAAAGTGGAGTGTCTGTCTTACTCTGTGTATTGCTGCTTACAGCTTGTGATCAAGTCGACCTATAAACATTTCTTTGGCAAGCTCTATAAGCTAAACTGATTGCCCTTCCTGAGCCTGTCACTATAAAAGGCATGCTTTGCAGTCCTTTAGTCATTCCTTTGCTCCTCACTGACTACTTCATTTTATCAATATCCTCCTGGAAGTCAAAATGGTCATACAAGCATAAAGCTCAAGTGGAGTCTGTGGGGGGGACAACCTCATCAGAATTAACTGAAAATAATGGAAAAGCATCCACTGCAGACTTGAACTGCACTGTATGATACATACATCATAGTCACATCTTTGTCACTTCCATCAGTTGTCCATCAAAGCACATGTTCTTTTGCATTGAAGACAATCAAGCAATTAAACAGCACTCGTGTTCAGATAAAGAACATTTTTCCTGCTAAGCAAAATATAAATCAAGCCCAGTTTGTTCCGCTTCAGTTAAATTCTGCTAAAGGTATTTGAGTCATAATTTTTTCATCACTGGATTACCAGCAGATAAAATTGAAAAGTAGGAAACAGAACATATGTTCCTATGCCATTCTAATCACAGGCCTGTAATATCACATGTCACATAGAATCAATATGTAAGCAAGCAGCCATAGTGACAGCTATATTTAAAGTTCAGTTTTTTTGAAAAGGCAGCTTTCATTTGTTGTTAATTTAGCTTGGAAGCAAATTCTCTTCTACGATGATGGCTTACCTGCTGACATTTGAATAATGTAATCTCAGAATTTTTCAGTTCCACATACTTCTGTAACACATACAAATGATTGCCATCTGCTTTTAAAAGTTAAATTTTCAGCTGAAATAAATGAGGATATGTCTATTATAATCAGTGTTCTGATTTACACCAGCTGGCCCTAAATATAGCAGGCGTGCTGTAGACTTTTATTTTCAGGCAGAACTCCCCTGTTGAATTAAATGGAGACTTCTACTCAAAAAAATCAATGGCACAGCAGACCTCACTGACATTATTTTAAAGTGCAAATGATTTTTTAGTTTTAAATCTGTATACTGAAATAGATTTCCTTTGCATTTTTTTCCCTACTTACTCATAGCATTAGTGCTGCTGTATTTACATAAACGTATCCATATGCATCTAAAATAGGATCAACTAATATTGTATGCAATCTACTAGGAAAAAAACAGGTAAGATTCAAGTTTTTGAGGACAGTTCTGAAATCCCATTTGAACTTCCTCATATACAAATATGATGAATTAAGTTAAATTCACACTGATTTATTTCAGCTGTATATTCAAAAGAATCTTCCAGTCTTCTCACTGGGAGTTTCTTGTATCTAATACCATGCAGAAATACCAAGATTTCAAAAATTCAATAGAAAGAAGGCCTTTCCTCTTTGTCAGAGATTTACCATAGACTCGTTTAGGTTGGAAAAGACCTTCAAGATCATCAAGTCCAATCATCAACTTGGCTGATGGAGTCCCATCACTAAACCGTGTCCACCTGAGGTCCAGTAGGACTGAGGCTCTTCCTGTTCAAATAAAGTCTTTGCTTGAGGCTTGCATCAAATGTTTGAGGACTTGAAGAAATAGTCACATATATGAGAAGAACTTAAACATGAAGTATTTGTTTCTTGAAAATGTGTTTTTTTTCCCCTACGGAAATACACATCTTTTTGTTTTACCTACTGCAAAATTTAGCTGATTTTGACTTTGTGTATGGAAGGAGAAGGTCAAAGAATCATTGTGACCAAAAAACACTTCAATTCCCAAAGACTGCAGAGCACAGTTGCACAAAAAAACAGCGAATTTTTCAGTCAGATTCCATTTACGTGAAAGATAATGTCTTACAGGTTGATGTCATCACTTCTATTCCATTCTGATAATTCATTTCTTTTGAATTGAGAAGAAATTATATTTAAGAGCATAGAGAGCACCAGGGCTTTTTGTGAATTATAGACAAATTAAGACACTTTTAAATGGATGATTCAGTCTGCTAATCTGTCTTTTTCCTCATTTAAAAACGAACTCTACAACAGTTTAAAGCCTAAACAGGCATTTTTAAAAGCACGATTTTTTTTCCCTAGGATTATATAACCAAAGACAGTGAGAGAAAAGCACTTAAAATAGGAACACGTTGTACATGAGATTAAGGCTAATTTAATTTGTACTCCTTCTGAAATTGTGTATTTCCAGTATCACAGCAAAAGCAGAAAAAAGTATCGCATTTTGCAAACTTGCACTAATTTCTAAAGCATCTTAAATTACTTTCATACAGTGATATTATTTCATTGACGTATGTTAACTTGAACATAACTTTTTTTTTCTTATCCCTTAGCAAGTATCATGTTAATTGAAGGAAGCAATATTGCAATATCCATTAGTTATATTTAATGTATACATATTTCAATGCAAATACAAGATTCTAAGCTATATATTTGCCATTTGTTGTTCCCAGTTCCATTTCTGTAGCGCGTTGTTCATATCTCAGAACACATTCTGGGATGAAATGGTACAAAGGAAACATAGCAAAATATAAACTATGGGTTATTGTAATTTTTTAAAAGATATTCAGCGGTGAATGAATTTAAAAAGTCTATCATTTGGCTAGTAACAGCATCAAAGAAAACTTTAAAAGAGGGTAAGAAAATGAAATTTTAGAAAAGATTTGAAGTGGGTGGAAAGAGTTCTTAATGCAAGAGGGAAAATAGCAGAGGCTGAGAGTAAATCCAACTGCAAGAAAGAAGGCTTTGGAACAAGCATTTTTGGAAGAAGTCAGAGATGTAACATGAGACTGTCAGGAGAACGAAAGGAGCAAAAGCTATGTCCACAGGATGAGATTTCTGTCCATTCTAAAAAGTAGAGGTACAAGAAAAATCTGCATGAATCTTGAATTAAATGAAGAAAAAATGTCATCTCATTATATCCAAATGTTCCTCAAAGCTCAAATATTACTGTGCTTTGTTCCTTTCCTTTTGGATGTTCTGTCTTTTGGACAGTCTCTTTGTTTATTTTAGATCACAAAAACAGATTAGGAAAATGGGATCAACCAGAAAAGGCAGTAGACTGGGGTGTGATTTTTTTTTCACTTCAAGACATAATAGAATGTCATTGTGCTAAATAATACCAAAGTAAAAACCTCCTCTGTGCGGAACGTTCCAGTATTATGTTTATGTTACTAGTTATGGGACATATAGGGGAAAAACAACAAAACAAAAACCTAGTAACATAAAATCATAGCTACATAAACAATGTTTTTGACCTTTCCAGTTCTTAAGATACATTATAACATCTGCCAAATAGGAGGCAGGGATTGAAAACAACTCGTTTGTTTGCTGACGTTTGCTTTGCTGTTTATTAATTCTCAGAATCACAAATTATCAGTTGCTAAATGAGGGAGTTCTCTTGGGAAATTCAGGTAAGACAATTCTGTCAAAAAAATAGCAAGTGCTGGTTGATGCTCCATTTACCAGAGGTGAATGCTAGAAGATACTGCTTTCCTTTCAGAAAACAGTATTTACTCGTGGCTCAGAACAAGGCTGTTCTTCGGTGTATTGGCAGGAAATCAGTTTTAACAGCCTCGCTGATAAACCATGCAAGGTCTGTACAGCTTCCTTCAAGCCCTCACGTAAAAGTCCAGGAAAAACTGGAGGATTCAGATTTTTGTTTGTATCACACAAGTGCCCAGGGTTAAAAAGCATCCAACAACTGGCTGTTACGGCTGCAGCAAAATAGAGTCTTACCAGTGCTGATACCTACAGTGTATTCAGTATCCTCTGGTGTGTCTTTCACTGTATGTGTATTTTCATTCTGATTTAATCATGGAGCCTTAGAGAGGAATTGCTAGTCTAATCAGCTTTCTATACTTGTACAGTCTGATTAATGCCTACCCTGGCAGGTTGTTTGTAGTATAGTAAAAAATCTTCATGCTATGGTCTCAGCTGTGGTGTTTTTAGAGTGTTCCCTGCCTAGCGATAAAAGGGCCAACAGTGGAGCAGCTGCATTAACCATCATTTCTTACAAATGCTGCTTCAGCTTGCTGCGATGGAGTTTCAGGACGCTGCTGGGTCTGGGTCTTCATTCGAGGCTGCAAGGAGGTCTGGAAGTTGAGACGGGCTCTCATCTATGGAGAGGTTGCATTAGAGGTTATGGGTACTGAAGATAGAACAGTGCCATAGACAAGAGTTTTTCTAACATAGTCTTGATTTGATTGCGATAATGTGTTCCTCTTCGTGAATGATCCTTGATGAAAGGTTAGCAGGGGTATTCCAGTTTCCTGGGAAGATGAGCTGTTGTATAGAACTTTTTGTGGGAAGGTACAGGTTAAACCTATGGAACATCAAAGAACTTTGAAAATGTGACCTGAAAACCAGCAGAGCCTTTATAGCTTTTGTATTGCTTTTGCTTTTTGTTTTCAACCTGTATGATTAAATGGTACAGCTGCTATGCAAAATTTATGGGAAAAGTATAATGCCAGGCATCATTAAATCCATGCTAACAGGCTGCTTTTCTAAGGAAATCACCGTCAGCCACGGCACTTGCATCACTGTGTAGATCAGGTTACTCAGCCTTGCAGCAAGGGGTAAGAATTTTTCCTGAAATATGTCTTTTGTGATTCAATTCCCAACATACCTGTGGATGTAAAAATCATTTGTTCGCTGAAAAAGCTATTCATCTAGTCTGTTTAATAGTAGGTCCTCTAGCTAGGACCCTACGTGGTGAGCAGGGCAGAGAACGTGCTCAATGGACCTCTGTGAATCATTCAGTCATCTCAGAGGCTGGGTCTACACAGAATTTCTTGTAATTCTATTTTGCTGTCAATTTTGAAATGTCCTCAAGCATCTGGCAGATTGATAGGCAGTTATCAATATTTCAAAGATTAACTGCCCTGATGCAATCTCTTGGAGAAGAAATACTTCTGCCTCAGTAAGTGCTGCAATCAGGCGTAGCTTGGTTAAAATTTAAATAACTCTAAAACTTTGAGCTAGCTGCCTTTTGTTCAATACAAATGTAGGAGGCTCTAAAGACTGACCACTGGAACAATCTCTGACAGAATGCCTTCAATTTTTCAGCTCAGCACTGTCTGTTTTAGAATTGCAGCCCCAGGAACTGTACTGAGCTAAATACGGAGTGGGGTAATGGCTGCGCTGCAACACCAATGTTTTCTGGAAGGTGGGGTTTTTGAGCAATGTGGTAGGATTTGTTTGAGGCTCTCAAACATCCGAAGTTACTTACTTGTTAATTTCTTCAGATTTTCTTCTGATTTTCTCCTGACCTGTGAACTAAATTGCAAAGCTCTGAGGCCTTACCTCTGCGTAGTTGTGCTATGTGTGTAACAATTCTAATTGACCCCGTTCTGTGCTTCTAAATCCTGGCTATCAGAGAACTTCAGATACTACAGTGATGCCTAATTTTGGCTACTTTTCTTTATTTGCATAATCTTTTTCTTTAAAGGCATGTCTGTTGCTGGGACACCAGCTCGCTGATGTTCTCTAGGTCATTTGGCAAATACGGTGTGGAGATTCCTGCGTAGCTCGAGTTCATGTCTTTGCTTCACATCAGTTTTTGTACCTCCTGTGCGTTCAGTGAGGAATGAAACTCCTGAAAGCTTCCAGATGCAGATTCAGTCCACCTCAGGCATCGACAAGTATGTTGCCTCCATATGTTCATGACGTGGCTGACTGAGCCTTTTTCTGAGGGAAGGGGGGAAGGCTTTGACTGCTGTCCTTCTCCTCTGTCCTACCAAAGGGAAATAAATGCTTTCACTTGTGAATGCAACGTGGAAGCTGATAACAAAGTCAATGGAAGGTTCCTTGATGAAATGGCTTAGAAATAGGCAGTCACATGTTTATAATTCTTATTCAAAAGGCAGTTTGTCCCCAAATGACTGTCTTCTAAGACTAATAAGCAGCTTTTTCCTTCTAAAAAGTGAACAAAATGGTACATTTATGATCTTCCTCACTGCTCCCTCCCTTCATTTGGCAGCATCTTCTGCTGGGTACACTTTAAACTTGAATGTGTGCACCAAAAATAATAATGTTAACAAAGGGACACAGACCCCTTAGTTGCTTTGCTATTTATAGGCATTCTGTACTTTTCTCTTGCAGAATCACATTGACATTTTATACTTTCCCGTAGCGATATATTTTTATGGAATAATTGCTTGGGGCAGAATGAAATTAACTATTCAAATATTTGACTTTGTTTTCTTACTCTACTTTATAACATACAGCCTTGCATTCCTTCCTCAGCATGAGTTCATGAAAGGCAGAAGTATTCTTCCTCCAAGATTATAAAAGTCAGATGGAGGGATTTATTTTTCTACTTGTATCATTTTGTAGGTTGGAGGAAGAAAGGAGCTGAGAAACATAACCTTCATGTCCTTGATATGTTAAGAGAAGGATTTGCCTTACGGAGGACAGGAGGATTTGACCCTAGGGTTATTTCTCAAGGGATAAAAGTTTATTTCCTATGCTTTCACCTAATAGCTGCCATTACTTCAAAACTATCCTGCTATTTTGTAGTCTATAAAAAAGGCCAAAAAGGCCCGTTTTCTATAAATTGAAGCAAAACCTGAAGCTCATAGGAAAATAGCTGTTATCAAAACCCTCTGTTCTCACAATATTTTAGCAATTGGCACAAATGCATATGAACAAGAGCCGGAGGAAACTTCTACATATAGGGAAAACCTTGAAACAATTCCCACACTATAAAGAAGATTCTGTTTTTATTTTTTCATGTTTGACTAGTTTAATAAAACAGTGGAATGCTACAGGATATTGTGAGAGTATTTTGTTGAATGCTCCATGACAAATATATCTTCCACTTTTCAGAACAGTTATGGAGATACTTAGCTCCTGTCCATGTGTGGCATGCTCTTTTTGAATTCTGTTGCAATAATGTAGTTCTCTGCTCATGAGACCCAAATAATATTGGTTTTGGGGAGTATTTTCTACAACCATCAGCCATGACTCTTCTGCCAATTTCAGTAGACATGAGGAGCACTAAGCAAAGCAGGTGTTAGCTGGGTAGGGCCTAAACTGCCAGAAGAGAGTAGTCAGCAAGGAAAGAAAGGTGTTAAAGATGGATTAGAATGTGCTGCTCACAGTAACATAGAAATAGACTTTATTAAATGTAAGTTCAAGTTAACAACATTCTGTTGAAAGCAGCTGTCAAGTTTGTAGAAAATATAGTCATGAAGCTATCATTTATGCTTTTGTAATGTTTAACTTAGAGAAAAGCTCCCAATGGAAGAGGACAATAACAAATCAACAGATCAGAGGTTGGGATTTTTTGTTTTGCTTCACTTTTGCAGAACCTGTGTTGAAAGTCCTTAAGTGTTTGTGTTTTCTTTTGTGATCCTAGATTGAAATCAATGAGTTTTGTTTCTTTAGTTAACATTATTTAGGTGGGTTTGTAGATTCTTTTAAACTAGTCTTTAAGATTCAAATTGGCTGTTTCTTTGTTTGCATGACACCTGATCCATTGTTGCAAGTGTTACATAAAAGTGGGAAGCTACTGTGTTTTTAGCTCCCTAAATGAACACAATGACATTCTTGGAAGCTAAGCGGCCTTTCAGCCACATCTAGGACCCCAAAGATGTTGTTGAAATTAACTGAAGAATAGATCGAAATTAAGCTGTACAGAGGGAAAAAAAACAACAACAACATTGAATTCAAACAAAACATGCTTCTTTGGGATTTTTGTGGTTTAGGGTTATGTTAATTCATTTAGAAGAAAATGAAATTTTTTGACTCAGTTTTTGTTGTTTTTCGATTATATTATGGAGCTTTACATGGCAAGTTAGGAAGCACTACCTTGTTACTGCTACAGAATCAGAATATTTTCTTTACCCTGCTAAGTCCAAATGTGAGATCTAGATGTGTAGATGCCTGAAAATCAATTCATTTATTGGAAGAAAAAAAAGTATTATTTTCTATTACCTTGCTAGATTCTTTATTTCTGACGGGATTTATTTATGTATTTACTTATTTTCCCCAGGAAGCGTCAGGAGTCATCAGTGTGTTTAGAATGGAGGTTATTCTAGGAGTACAATGAATTGTGCTCTCAGATGAGGAGAAGGTTGAAAGATGTGAGGAAGAAAAGCATAATTTTAGTGCCATTCAGAAGGGGGCCTGACTAATCAGTGTTTTGTTTACGGCTCCTTGCTTTTTGGAGGACAGAATAGTAGAGTTTAGTGAAATATTTGCACTACAATACTTGCAAATTTTGGGAAATGGAATTTGGATTAAGTCAGGATTATTTTTGATCTTATCCCTCTCTGCATTTTTTTGGCGAATGTGAGCAGTGCTGATGTATGTGTGTGCATAAAGAAAATGGTTTATTTTCTTTGAAGTGTCAATAACATTGTCAGGCATTTATCTAAGTAAACACACAGCAGAATGATTAAGTCAGGGTAAAGCTGAATGTATGAGATACAAATTAATTTTAGCATTGTTTATAATCTGTACACCACACAAAATGTGGAATGCTTAGCACGGGGAAAAAGTACTGAGCTATGTAAAAAATGTCAAAATGAGATACAAGAAATTAGTTGTTTATGTAATGGGTTTTGGAAAGAAGCCCTCATTTGAATCAGTAAAATCATTGGCAAAGACATTTCCTTACACCAGGATGATGTAGTCTAGTTTTGAAGAATGACATTTCCAGTCCCTCACAAGGTGCTGCAGAATCCATACAACTCTGTGGCCAAGGGGAACGTCATCTACTAGACCTATGTTTTGCACCTGGCACAGGAAAGCTTTCAATTTTCACCAGCATTCTGGGCACTGGCAAAACATAATTATGAAAAAAAGAAAGGTGAGAAGGAACAACATTTTTGTGAGGGCTGGTATATTGGTACAGTTGCACATGGATACTACAGAGTACCTTCTAATAAGAACCTAATCAAAACCTTCTGAGATCAATGCAAAAGCCCCTTTGCATTAACAGACTTGAGCTCAGATCCCTAATCAGTTCTGGCAGTGGATACAAAAGGACTTACAACAGGCAAGTATTTGTTTCCTCTCCACGGAGGAAATAAATATTAAGGTTAATAGGTATAGACAGATGAAGAACCATTTGTCCTGAATCTCCCCTCTGAAGCAAACAAGTGAACAAAAAATCACAGCTGTTTTTATATCAATGACCACAGCAAAGCAGAGTTTTCCTAGAAAGGACATGGTGAAGCTAAATTTCAAACTCCACTTAAAAAGTTCTTATGTTCTCTGATTAAATGATACTACAATTTTCTGCTTTTTTGAATAACTAGCTAAAGTATTAAAAGTTTCAGCACATATTGTTTGGTTAATATCTAAATCATTTTTGTATATAGGGTGATTACAACTATTTTGATACTGCTAATTATAGAGAAGAAAGTCCGTGTAAAATATAAAGATTTATTTTTAGTTTTACGTTTACGTCATTTATTTTAAAACACACAGAAAATAAATTTCAAAAAGAGAGGAGAAAAGTCAAGTTACTTCAAGAAGGTGGCATCATCCTATATTTATAGTTTGGTAAACACAACATTAATCAGCTGGAAAATGTTCAGCAAAATGTAAAACCGTTATGGGCTCTAGTTCAGAGAAATATACGTAGCAAAATATATCTAGCTTCTGTACTTCAAAAGGCAGTGCAAAGCTGCAGAACCTGTGGGAAAATCAATTTTCTGCGGCATCAGTGGCTTGCACAAATTTTTTGCAGGGCACCATCTAGGCTTATTTATTTATTTATTTTAATTTAACCGATTTACTTCTGCTCTTCCACTATATAGGCTGCAAAAGCACTCAGGTTGATCCTTCAAATACTGTCGAAGTACTCCTTTAAAAAATAAATAAAAATAAAAGCTTAGTGCTGCTAAAAGAAGTTGTATGCAATGCATATTTCTTCCTCTGTTTTGCCTCGATATGCTGCAGCTTCCAACCTCCTTCCCACTGCAAATCAGGACGCGGTGTTCTGGGAATCTCCACCAACTCCAAATGGTCCCAGTAAGATGCTTTGCTTTGCAACTCCCTGTTCAGCATCCTGTGTTCCTGAGGATGTTTCTGAAGAGGGATGACTAATTCCCCAGCGGTTATCAGACAGCTGCAATGTGATCAAATCTTCATTGAAGGCAATAGACAGAACCTGCCTACGCGTATTTGTTCTGCTGAGAGGAGTGACAAAATGTGTCCCCAGTACAGTTTTTATGGGTCCCTGTTCTGTGGCAGGATGATTTCTTGAGAATCATCCCTAGAGAATGTGCATGCTATCTTCCCTTCTTTGATGTGCTGCCCAGGGACATCAAAGAAAAACATATACAAAATACATCCACTTATTAAATGCTTTGTTTATAAATCACAGTAACAACTGCTAATTTTAGGTTGTCTTTTCAGATTAATTTTGATTTAAGATTGTTACTATTTGATGGTGTTTTATCCATTCACTATAAAGGTGCATTTCTTACACTTCACTCCTGCAATAAGCAGTCTGAGCACAGTGCATAATCTGTCCTTATTTCACATGACGATACTTTCTTATTTGGATCTTTTCATTTGAGTGCCTTCCCCATCACTGCTGGAGTTTACTGTTTTGAAGAAAGAGGAATGTATTACAGTAAGCAGTGTGGCTTTACTGGCTCACAAACATTGTTCAACCCTGTGAAGCAAGATCAGGCTCTCTAATGTAAAATGCATTACTGCTAACACTGGGAGATTCAATTATAATTTTTCTCTTCCAAGACACCTCTTCTGAAAAAGTGACGGAGAAAAGTAAACTTTTGAAAGTTTGAAGGAATGGTGAATTGCCCCTTTGCATCTTGCAATATTTCTTGTGGCTCTGTTTTTAGTGTCTATTTCTCCTTCTGACCCGTGTTTAGCTGTATGGCAGACAGCTCATCTGATTGCATGAGCCCCAAGGGATGGAAAATGATGCTTCAGAAATAAAGGAGGTAAATTTGTGACGATTTTAAGTAATGCTAATGTTGAGGTGAAAAACAGTTTCATTCACTTTTTCACTTGAGTTTGAAGCTGGCAAAGTGAAACACTTGGGGGAAAATTCTGTGGAGGGGGAGGAAAAACCAACATCAAAACTCCCACAGTGGGGAACTGAAGAGCAAGAGCCCCTAGAACTCCAAACGGGGGGACTCTGCTCTTGCTTTGCTTGTGAAATATCTCTGTCCTTAAGCTTCACCACCCCTTTTTATCAGAGATGATGTGTGGTGGCAGCAGTGAGAACCTCTCCCTGCATGTGTGCGCTGCTTCAGGTGCTAACGAGGGGCTCCTGGCCAGAGGCTGCCCAACAGGGTGCCGGGATGCTGTAGCTGATGTGACTAACAGCAGAGCTCTCCCTCCTGGGAGGAGGTAATCAGCCTATAAGCCCACGGCCTGAACCTGCTGTTTAGAAGGCAATGTTCCCTGTCATGCCTTTCTGTCTCTTCTGGGCTCTTGGGGCTTGAGCTGTTGTGTTACCCCCTGAAGAGCTGTGTACATAGCTTACAGATAGCTTTGCAGCAACCAGCTGGGATTGTTAGCAAGAGCCCTCCTGTCTCAGGCACCAGCAGCAACTTCATAAATAGAGGAAAACAGAGAGAGGCAGTTAACGTCAAAGAACTCTTCTTTATTTCTTATGTGTTTTGGTAATGGCTTTGGCACCGAAAATAACTGAAATAATGACACTGAAACGTCCATTGAAGCAGGATATGGCTGTGTCTACTCCAGAGCTTTTGTCAGTATGGAAATGTCAGAAAACATTATATTCAGAGCACAAATTGCAAGCACAGACCTGACAAAGTAAATTTTGAACTGTGTACTCAAGTGTAATGGTTGAAACATATTCCAAATTGGCAAGTTGCAACCAATCATGGAACAGAACCAGTACTCCAAAAAACTGATGGAGCCAATGTTGAAATCTGAATAATCACAACTACATTTTCATAGTAATTTAAATGGAAGAAGCATTGGCAGAAATTCATGAATAATTTACATATAGGAATTTAGCAATCTGCAGTGAATAGAAAAAATAAATGGCAAACCCGATAAATAAATGATTATTCTGAATTATTTGCTCTGCTCTGATGTTCGCTAAGAAGTGTCTTTTTTGGACTTTCTTAAAATGCTGCATTTAAATTCCTGCTTCTCAGGTAAATGCTGCCCTAAAGAAAGCAGAAACATACATATTTGCCAGAGGAATTATAAAGAAGTAAAAAGAAAAAAGAAAATACGAATCTCTAACGTAGGTTGTTTTATGGGAGGTGCACAGAGAAAGATCTTTTTTGGCATGCAGCAGCTGCAATGAGAAATGTTAGTGTATATATATCTATAACAGTGAGCTACGCACTGCATCGGATTTTTATTAATTATGTATAAAGTTTTAAGATTTATGGAGGAAGTAATATCTGAAAAGAGAAATCCATAATTCCCCTCTGTGCCTTTGGGAATGTGGTGTTATTTTTAATAAGCAAGAAATTAATTCACACAGCACCAATATTTGTTTCTGCATAGAAGGGATATTGGCTGCATTAAAAAAATATATTCTTTAGATATATATATTTTAAATGGAGTTCTGATGCTTTTGTACTTTTTGGAAACTTCTTTAATCTCATTGCTTATTTAAAAATACCCAAATAATGCTCTTCCTGAGACAACTCTGAAGTAGCATTATACATTGGTTTTTTTGGGGTCATTCCTCATAACGCACCTTTCAGACCTGTGACAACAATAACTTTTTGACTCAGAAATTCTTTGTTGTTTGAAAATTTGTATTTTCCTTTTCTTTTTCTTAGTAACGGATTACTCTGTTTGACCTGCAGTGACAATATTGCATTTGGAATAATAGAGAGAGAGGAGAAAAACAAACAAATGAAGCCTGAAATGTTGTCTCTTCCAAATGTATAGTGACAATATTATCTTTCTCCAGGAGCTCAGCAATAGGAGCAATCATTTTGGATGTGTTTTTTATGTTGTGTAGAATCCAACGCTTACTACTAATGAAATCCCCCATCTGTCCTATGGCCTAGGAACTTGAGAATTCACTCAAATGAAATGTAACACTTTTCAGTATGTAAATTTTCCATTTGTCTCTTATCCATAATGTTGTAAAGTGTTATAGACTCTGATAGTGGGTTCCTGTTTTTCTACTGTTGATGTTACAGTGTTTTATTGCTTACACTAACTGGAGAAGAAGCGGTGGCTGTGGAGAGACAATCTTAAAACAGATTTTTAATCCCTGAAGTAGATGACCATGATTCCTCTATTCACATCAATGTTCTTTGTATGCATTGCTGTCTAATTGAGTTCTCATCTGAATGGTAGTGTTAACAGGAAAAGATATCCAAGTGCATTGTATTACATTCCTAATGACTAAAGACAGCAGTTGCCCTGTTTCCAAATATTTGTGTCTAGTTCTTCTCCACATTCAACATTTGGATGTTCACATTGGTACTGCTGAATTTCAAATATCCTTATTTAATCCTAAATACCAATTTTAGCATCCCAGTGCAGCATTTTCAATATTTTATGTATGTGCTTGCCCTTGAGATGAACTTTCTCAGGTAGTTTCTGTAGCTGTGCCTGATTTCTGCAGGTCACAGTGTGCATTTTGAACCAATGAATTTCCAATACTGGTAGCCAAAATCCATTTCAGTGCAAATAAAACACTGACTCCTCCTGTGCAAGGAGACAATGAAATAAATTTAACATGTCTTTGCCTGTGGAAAGCTTTGCTGTTTCTGAGAGTGACAATCTTTGTAACACTATTGTCAAATGGTTCTTGCAGGTGGTAGTTAACTTTGAACCTTTTTTTTTTTTTTTT
>WBMW01005650.1:1508374-1641825 GCA_013396635.1 Penelope pileata | reverse complement strand
TTTTTTTTTTTTTATAAATGCCTATGAACTATCCTTGAGGTTCTGGACTTCTCCCCAAACACACTTTGAACTTTGATGATTCTGTCAAAATGTGTGTTATTTATATAGGGGTGCAGGAATTCACAAAGTGTGCTTATTCAGATTGTTATATATGAGCAGAGTCCTACAGGCTCATGGCCAGCTGGCAGATCCCTGAGGTGGGGAGGACAAGCCTGAGTTCTTGTGCTGGCCTAGAACAGGCTGGTGATGTGATGACAAATTCACAGTTAAAGAACCTAGAACTCCTCACAAGCTGGGATAAACTTGATTATTTTCCACAACTATACACGAAAGTGTTACAGATGTTTTGAACGAATGAGAGAGAAACAACAATAACAAAACAAAAACAGCAAAAAACCAACAAACAACAACAAAACAGAGAAATACAGAGTCTCCTTCTGGAACTGCAAGTGAATACAAAAATGAAATAATATTTACTACTCTGTTCTTTTGGAAAGCCAGTGGAGGAATATAGAGTTGGTAAACAACTCTGGAAAAGTAAATAATATGTGCAGCATGATGTATTGTTAGTTACTGTATGGGAGCCTTCTATGGAAAGATGGTGTCAGCAGAAGAGTTGGTGGAAGGAAGGCTTGCAGGTCGTAAATTACTGTAAGAGAAACATTTCCTTGAGGAACTGAGCACATTCATTCTCATTGCTCGCTCAGCCTTGTGCTCTCTGGATGTACACCCTGTACAGTAGCCTAGAGACTGAGTGTACAAACAATGTAAAGGGTTGGTCTGCAAAGACAAAGACGTGGGTGAATGTAGAGGATCTGAATTTTATTTCTTATTAAGTTGTCATGGTTGTCCAGCTAAAAAAATTTCCATAAGCCAGCGCTGCTGGACTCTAATTCCTTATGCACAGAAATGCTCTCTTCTGTTGGAGTTGGGATGTATCTAAGATAACTGCTCTATGTGTAGGAAATGGATAGCAGGTCTGTGTTTATGCAAGTTCAGGATCCAGCTTTCTGTCTATAGATTATAGACAGTCTTCTGTGAAGCTTCCATAGTGAAGAATGTACTCATTCTAGGCTTCTGGCAGAACTTCAAAACTTTAATGAACTTGTATCAGGGCTGCACTAAATCTGGATTTGTTTAGCCTTCAGCTTTGCAAGGAAAATCTTAATAACGAGGTTTGGAAAACAAAGGTCTTGAAAGTGATGATTAAGAGCTCACATTTCTAAAATAATGCAAGATGAACAACTCAAAAGCATGATGTTAACACTGCACCTATATCACTCTACATTGAAATATAATAGCAGGCATTGTCCATACAATAATATCTCATTAGTTACAAGAAAGAAGGAGGTTGTAATAGTAGAATATTTATGCTAAACAGCGGGGGCCTGTGTAGGGAGTGAGAGTTGTGTAGCAGGCTGAATACACAAAGCCTTTGGTACTTGAAATCTAATTTTGTTTTTAGTTAATATTCATTGATGCAAGTTCTAGTCTATTGTTAATGATTCTAGTGAATAATTACATCCATTACTTTGAAATGTTTAAGACAAGTGTGGAGTTGTAAAACCAATCTTTGTTACTGGAATCCTCACCAAAGCTGCATTGTGGAAACCACGTTGACACTACAGTTTGATCATGTTCTTGGAGTCTGCAGGGCTCTCAGCGTGTGCTCAGAATTGCTTCTTTGCATCATATTTACATGCATTATGTAAGCATTCTCATTTTCTTGGGAACTGTAAGAAAGTGTATGGCATTTCAGTATTCTCATTTCCCTGGAATTTGTCAGCTTTTGAATGTGACCCATCTGTTGATGAGTGAATGGCAACTGTTTATTCCAGAATAAAGCATGTGCTAAAATGCAAACATACAGCCTCCAGAAGCACTGAACTAAGTTTAATTAGCTGTAGAATTCATTTAAACTTCAAACTATAAAGTTAACTCACTAGTTGGGGGAGTTTATAATAAATTTCTTGCTGGATGTGTGCTAGTCAGCGGAGCTGATGATATTATATTTGTTGCTAGATGATGATAAGGCATTTCTGATAACCTTTCTGTTCCTAAATCTGTAAATGTCTCATATGCACTCTCTGATACGGCATAATTCTTTATTTATGCCTCAGTTGCCAAATAGAAATACTACAAAGTTGCTAAGTATCCATGTGTAAAAATATATTACACCGTGTCACTAGAAAACTTTTGGCAAATCACATTTACCGAATGAATTCTCCGTTTATCACGGTGGTAGCCACGAGCAAAGTGCAACATGGATGAGACGTATCAGGGTTTAGAAGGATGGCACTTTTTTTGTGTCACAAGAGACTAATGCTCGGGAAGGGGACATGAGCTGGAAAAATGCACAGATTTGGTGATTTTTTTAACAAGTTTAAAACCAGAAGCAAAGTAAAGATTGACTTATCATCTTAAACTTGCTAAGTACTGTAATCATTACAGTTACTCTAATGTGAAAGAAAAGAGACAGTAATTCAAACAGATATGCTAACACTTCTCATTTTAGCAGTACAAAGGCAGTAGTTTAGAAAATCCATATCATTAATCCCCAGTGCAGTCATCAGAGTGTTTGCAATTAATGACTCCCATACAAAGTCTAAGAGAAGATGAGAAAATGTGTATTTTTCATCTGTTTGACTTGGAAAAAAAGAAATTATGGTAAATGTTAGATTTTACAAAATGAATGAAACAAGTGTAAGCCTGGCACTGCATGACTGGCAACTTTTTCTTGTGCTGACAACTACACTGCCACGTGGAATTCATATAGTCTTTCTTAGAACAACTGTATAATTTATTAAATCTAAGGGAATACTTGGTAATAACATTTTAGTTATATATTGATTAGCAAGCCAGTGTTGTAGTTACTGTGCAGTAGATTAGCATCTTGTCTGATCTGCCTCCAGTGTGATCACTATATGAAAATAAATAGGAAACTGATAAGAAATATAAGAAATATTATTCACTAGGGCTATTCTGTTGTCCTTAATCTTCACACTAGAGATGTTCTGTTTTCATTTTTAATGCAATGCTTTTGTTCAGCAAATTGTCCCCTTGTGGGTGCTCATATCTGGAATGCTGGCTCAGATAGCTTTTCATTACACCTTTTTTTTGTTGACTATGGAGTTTAAAATAATGAAAAATTCTATTGATTGGTTGCAGCTTCCTACAGAAACTGGAGGTTATTGGCCTAATCCATACTTTTGAAGCTGACAAAAAGGCTTGGAATCAAACACAACATTAATTTCAACCTTAGCTTGTGGTTGCATTGATGCAAACTGTGTGCTGCCAACGTTATGGTCACATTTACATGAAAGTGGATATCCATGTTTGGAAACCAGTAAGCAAACAAAAGTCAGTACCACTCAGCATGTATTTGAAATATGGAATTTCTTAAGTAATTTACACATGTTTTCACTGTCATTTGCTTCATATCCAATGCCATTTGTTTAAATGTGAGCCTCCATGTATCAACACTACCCTTTGAATAAGCAAATATGAATAGCAGCATCACCTGGCTCATCAAATAATCTTTATTGAGTTTTATATGCTACCTTATACGCTATCTGCTTTTTTTTTTTTAATTTAGTTATTAAAAACAGGCAGAAACTTCAGCAGCCTGATGATCTTTCCTTGGTTTATCTATGTGAGCAAATTTCAGGTTCCTTTAAATGATCTTGACTGACAGAATTTACTTTCCCTCAGGTCAGTTCTTTTGTGGAGGATGCCAAAGACTGTCTTTCTTTAAAGTATAAAAGTCTGTGTTTGATGTGAATAGAAACTGTTCTGGGAATGACTGTGTAGAGCAAGATTACATGCTGCAATTTTAATTACATTGTTCTCAGCAATGCTACTTGTCTGATCTTAGTGTGAGAGTTAAAACTCAAACCAAGGTTATTTGGTTCTTTAACTGTTAGTCAAGCTCTGGTATTGTTTGAAGGAGATAAAGATAAATTGAGCAAGTTTAAAATCCAGCAGAGTTTTGAGAGGTGGCTTTCCTGGTTGATTTTGTAGAAGTTTTGTAGCTTACAGGCTGCAATTAGGAGGTGGATTTTCTTTGGTTTACAGAACGGTTTGTGTGTTGGAATTGGGTTGATACATGAGTAGAATAAGTTTAACCACCAAGTAATTTTGCAAACCTACATGGAATTGAGATTTTTGAAGATATTCTCATAAGATATTAAACTGTGACTAAGGTCTGTATTTTAATAATAGAGTTTTTAGACTGAAGACTGCAAAGGAGCTTAAGTCTGCCACTTGTTATTTTTCCAGATGGTTCCAATAAATGCACATCTCTACTGGTAGCTCTCTAGAAAAAAGTTGACGGAAGTCAGTGGGGAAAACTCAGTTAAAAGCATGATGAGAAATTGTTATTTCTGTCAGGATCACTGGTGGAGAAGATAAGGAGGTAAAAGGTGTACCACTAGAAATAGGAGGAATCACTGATTTAACAGCTTGAGCACATTTTCAGGCACGGCATTACTCATTCAGCAGCTGAGAAAACAGGCCGGCAACCTACACTATCCATTTTGAAAGGAAAATATTACACAGTGGATTTATTACTCACTCGCATTTCCTTTTACATACTGTAAATGAGGTGTCATTCCCTATTTCAGAAACAAACCCCTACCACTGAGTACTATTTGGAAATTAGTTGCACGAGCTGAAAGCTTTATTTCTGGGGATGCCTTTTAAGAAAACAGTATTGCACATCTAGAAATACTTTTATCGTGACAATGATTCCAGAAGAGCATTGGTGTGTGTATGCCCATGCATTTATGCTTTTTGTAACGTTTCCTAGCATGAACTGACCAATAATTTTTCTCTTAGTCTTGAAGTTATTCCACAAATTCAGACTTCATGTTAGCCTTGTTGAAGAAAGTTCAAGACTTGAGTCTTGATGTTGGGAAGCAGTCTGTGCAATTCTCTGTTGAATTATAGATTAGTTAGAATTTCACACAGTAGGTGAAACCAAGACCCAAGATTGAGAAGATGGAGGCAATGTTGCCTCCAGAGAGTGTCTGTGGATAATGTTAAAAAAAAAAAAAAAAGCACTTTGCATTGTACTGCTAGAGTGCAAGAGAGGCTAAGTAATGCTTTTTCCTCCCTCAGCTCCAAAAACAAGACGTATATTAGGATGTGAGTGGCTGTTATAGATTGACTATTAGGACGAAAAACAGTAATTTCTTCTTTCATTCTCAAATCACTGAGATATTCTTACTTCCAACTGAAGGAGCAGATAAAGCAGCCATTCTCCAATGAGACCAGATATTTCGTTTCTGACCCTAAGTAAGCTTTTTACTAATGGCCCAAACTTCAGCTAAATGTAAATATCTGCATGATTTAGAGAATCTTCTGTTCATTTAACAGTATATCAGAATTTCAAGTGATTAACATGAGGCTAACTGAAAACTGGATTTAGTGAAATATTGAGAAAAGCCACAAAAATTTAAAAATAAGAAGGAAAAGACACAGGAAGTTATGACAGATCACATTAAGACATGACAGATCACTGTAATTATATCAAACTGACCTTGAAGACTAACAGTTTTAATTGTGAAGTTAAGGGAAAATATCCCCATGACCTGAAGCTAATTTTCTGGTTAAATGAAAAACTTTACTAAATAAATTTGTGGCTTTGGAGATATTTTAAAAACACACGGGTGTAAATTAGGTACTGTTTGTACTGCTTGGTGCTGTAGTTGTTTCCTGTGAGTGATTGCTTGTTGTTACTTTCTGACATCTGCTGGCAGCAATTTATTTACATAGTTAAATCTCCTGGGACCCTGTTCCTTCTGCTGAATATAACCTCAACTGATTAGTTTTCAATAAATTACATATATCAAAAAACTTGTTTTGGGTAGCATTTAGGGTGACTGCTCAAAGATCAGACGCATGCTTGTGCAGAAGCCAAGAAAATCCATGGTCAGGTGGATGCAGCTTCTTGAAGTTTTACACATCCAGCATTCAAAGGAAATTATCCATTATACCCCACTGGGAATTCTTGTATGAACCCAGACTTCCTTCCCATCTTACTCTGCTCTAGGATACAATTAATTTTGTATTGACGAACTTCTCGCAGTAATTTGTAGAACCACAACACGTTGAATACATTTGAATGTCTTTGATTCTGTTTGCTTGTGTCTTAGACAGCCTGTGAAAATATTGTAAGAATCTAAAATTAATTTGATTGTATGTTCTCCTGGGATTCTTAGCAAAACATTATGTTAGTCTGCAGAAATGGAAAAGTATGGATCATTTGCATTGTGATGGGAAACACTTTCATTGAAACTAACACAGTTTAAAAGAGTCTTTTCTACATATCCCTTCTGAATTTGGGGTCCTTTGTACTGTTCAGAATCAACACTGTTAACAGCGAAACGTCACATCTATGGGTGAATATGACAACTCCTTTGAGACTAGCTACACAAATACAGTATCAGTTTAAGTGTCTGCATTTCCAAAGGGACAACAGCTCCATTTAAACTGAACTATATGTTGTGCTCAGAAGATCAATGACACTGTTATAATACCTAAAGTTTAGATTTTATTTTTTCCTTCAAACAAATTCAATAACATCACATATTTGTTGAAGCAGTAATTTTTCTCCAGGGCTTAAAGCAGAAGCTCTACTATCACCATGACTTTACAATGCAGCCGTTGACCTAAACAATCAGTCAATAACGTGCCCACGTTGTAATGAGTAAATTGAGATAACTTCCAGCTGAGAACAACTCATTAAAGCTCCTTCCACTTGATTAGATTTTTGCCCTAAATGAGACAATAGGCAGCAAAAGGATGTGTGAAGATATCATGCAATGTGTGCTGGTGAAGTCTGCCTCAGGTGGGGAGGGCCTTCAGTTGTGATTGTACTGTTTCTATTCTCCCATAACTTCAAGCAGACAGGGATTGCTGATGGAGTCCTGTTTTTGAAGTGAACATGAGGTTCAACTGTGAGGGATCCTTCTATCTGAGAGAAGAAAAGAAAAGGGGCATGGTGGAAAAGGCAAGAATAAGCAGGGATATGTCTTTGCTGAAAAGGGAAGGAATGCTTGACTTGGGTGTTGATGGAGCCATTTTGCTTGCGTAGCACTTTGTGCTCTGTGAAGATGCTCACTGAATTCCCAAACAACACAAATTATGTTTCAGTGCTGATTTGAGTTGTGCTGCTTCTTGGTTTTAGGGCAGGGCTGTTCAGCTCTAGCTCAGGGTATCTGATGCCATACCAATACTTAGACAAGAGGTGTTGTGATGTGCTAGAAAAAGGGAAGTAGAGAGTCTGATGAGAGAGAAAAAGATACCATGAACGCAACCATGGGTATAGCAGGAAGCAAGGAGAGATGGAGCAGAGCATCGCGAAGGTGGTTCTTCAGCGGGGAGGTAGTTGCTTACTCTGGAATCACACATAATACCCATTACACAAATGCAGAGGAGGCCTTTAGTCTGGTATCACTTATGGCTCAGTTGAAGTGCACTGGAGAATTTCAAAGCAGTAATATTTTCCCCAGCTCTGCAAGAACTGTTGATGGTAGCCAAGGAACACAGGAGAGAGACCAATGTGATTATTCTCAGCAAAAACATTCCACTTCTTATTGGCTGTGGCTGATTTCTGGGTGACATCTCTCCTCTTTCTTGATCTATGCGAAGCTTATCTACTATCTGTGGTGTATTCTTCCCATGCATTTTTACATTGCCAAAAAACCCTGTTACTACTAATAGCTACAGTACATACGGTTCAAAGGATATTCTCTGAAGGGCAGATAGGTACAGCCCAGTGCCCTCTGGATGAACTATTGGCCTATTTTGCACATTTTAACAGGAATATGTTCAAATCTTGTCATCTCACACATTTCATGGAAATGTTTGCTGGTTTAGGTTATCAGTTTGTTTTTCGTAGACGTTATAAATGTATGCAAGGATCAAATCTTTTGTTTAGTTGTTGTTCTTCCAAAGAAGCTGAATATAGATGTGCATTTGTATGTTCAGCAATCACTGTAATATTCTGATGAACATTGTACTGCTGTTTATGTCTCCACAGCTTTTGACTATCTATATGCTAAATAAGTCATAATTTATTTCAAAGGACGCATAAAGAAAGGTACATAGAACAGAATCATAAACATGCAAGGGAAGATAATAGCTCACCATTGTTTGTTGGACTTTTTGAGATCATTCTGTACCAATTCTGTTGCACAGCTAGAATTTAACATTGACCTGTATAAAAAAAAAAACTGCAAAAACATTTTCATAAAGATCACTTTGTTCATTTTCTTAAACATTCGGTAACATTTTTTTGTGTGAAGAAATCTTTTAGTCTTACTTCCAGCTTTTCTAAGCCACAACCCTATTATTTCTAAAGTACTTTTAGATATGAAATAACGATAAACTCAAATTTGAAGGAAAAAAGTCTCAACTTTCTAAAAGTTGATGCTTTGCTCATGTTTCTTTTTCTTTTCTACTTTCCAATTAAAAATATGTACTGTTGTGATGGTAAGTTTGTTAACTGTACCAGAGATAGGATGGTGGAGATAAGGTCTGACACCAAAAATTGTGATATGCTTTGCTTTTCAATATGCTTGGAATTGGTCATCCAAGGAATTCAACAGCATGATGAAAGGTTCAGACACAATTCCTTTTGTCTGTTAATTTTTAGCTTAGATTTTAGTTTAGAGGAACTGGCTTTGTAGAACATAAATCTGAGGAGGGAGTTTCTGAAGTAAACCTGCAGCTTCTCTATGATGGGTGTTTGTAGTTCGGAAGGAAATGCTGCGATGTTACTTGCTCCCACAAGCTGGTAGTGGACTGGAAGTAGTGACTCTCTAGCAGTGTTTCTGTTCCATTCATTCCCTGTTTCCATCACTCTGTGCATCCAGTGTAGGTGAAGAAGTGTTCTAATCAATTCATACCCTAAGAAATTATTTTGGTTCAAAAGGTTAGACTTAACTGTCGTCCAGAATTTAGTCTGTTCCCCACAGAGTTATGGGGCAGAATTTTTCTCTTTCTGTTCTTTTTTTCTTCTCATATTCAGACATTTTTGAAGAAAACCAGCATAAATAAAAAGGATGTGGGCTCTCTGCCAGAACTCATGTTCCAGAGATTATTTTGAAGGCATCTCAAAGGAAGGGTGAAAAGGCATTTCTCCTAATTGACAATAGTGACAGCTTGAAAAGCAGGATTTCTTTTGTTTCTCAGCTGCCTTTGTCATAAGCTGTTGTAACAGTTTTCTATTTTTAGATGTCCAGACATATATTTAGGTTGTCCAGATGTTTTGGTTCCAGGTAGATTTCATCCTATGCACACTGACAGGCTAACTGATCTCTTGGAGCTTTGTAACACTTTCTGTTACATGGTGTTGGGATGCTGTGTGACACCACAGAACCAAGTCAGGCATTCAGCATTGCCACTGCCACTGCCACGTGGCTCTGGTTACCGTCTCCTTAGCTGCTTGCCTGCTGCTTTCGGGCACTGCCATTGTTTATTGATAACAAGAGTAGCAATGGTAGGTCATGGCACTTGATTTATTTATTTGCTTTAAACATCACTTTTCTTTTTGTAGTTAATGAAGCTCAGCTATCTGTTTAACAGTCTCTGTCTGACTTTTGTATTTTGCTAACATCTTTGAGAAGGGGAGACTTTTCAGGTGAGGGTTCCCTGCTGGGCTGGAAAGCTAACTTGCTTTTGTGCAGCTCTTACACACTTTTTTCACCTCTCTAGACCTCTCTCAGATACAGTTTGCTGTAGTAGAAAATGACTTGTCATTTCAATTTGATCTGAAGTTACTTGTTAAAATAGATTAAAAAAAATTACACAGGGTAAAATTCTGTTGATGCTATAACTCCCACTGATTTGAGCAAGGCTAGATTGTGTTTACAAAAATACCCTAACTTTCATTGATACAATAATTAAGTATTTGTGTTTGGTATGTATTTTCAATGTGAAACTTCCTCACTAAAGGAGCTGTTTTTTTCTAGCTATCCTTAGTTAACATAAAAATGTGTACGTATGGAGAGAGACATACAGAGTAAGTTTCTGTGTGTTTATAGATAAATATGTATATTTAATTATTCAAAATTCCTCTGCAGAGATTTTGTCAGAGAGAAAATTATGGATCCTGTACGTCTGTTGAAAAAAAAAGAAAATTAAACTTTTGAGAATTAAATTAAAGACTTTTTTTAAAAAAAAACACATTAAAAGAGGAATATATGTGCATTTGAATATAAGAAATCTATTTTGGTATTTTTCTTTTTACATAGTTTACAAGAAAGATCCAACTGTTAACCTTTCAATACTTTAAAATGGTATTCTTTAAAACATTTGCAGTTTAGAAACCTCACATATGTAGGAAATCACAACAGCATTGTGGGATGTACTGAAAGATGAATACTACGAACTTGAATTTCTTGCTGAGATCTATTAAAGGTAATACTTCCAAACACAGCTTCAGTTTCCTGTCATTGCAGTAATGGATTTGTGGTCTTACACAAGAATCCTTTTTCCAGTAGTTGCCTTGATGCTGATATACTCAAAGTCAGTGATTAAAGCCTTGGGATGCATGCAGGTGTCATTAATAATGAACATTGTTTGGTGGACAAAAATACTCTGTACAACTCACAGGCAAAAGAGCTTTCTTACAGAAAAGGAGTAGAAGTCTAATACAGGAGGCTGAGAAATGAACAGAGGGAGATGAGTGACATGCATGTTGTTTTTCATTGGGAGATGCTTGGCAGTATTTTCTTTTTGCTTGTATGGAGTTTTGGAGCCTGTCTCTTACCATATGGCATATTAAGCACAATAAAGATGTTCATTTGGCAGCTGGAGCATGACTACGAACATCAGAAGAGTCATATATGCATCAATAAATTAGGGATTCTGCCTTCACGTAAATAAACATTAGATCATTTTTTTTAATTGCCCATTGAGTTCTTGACAATGCGATACAATCACTTGGTAGTTGTCTGGTATAGCATTTCCAAAATTCTCATTTATGACTGTAGCTGAACAGCTCCTATCATTAATTTTTTGCCCTTCTGCAGCACCTTGAGCACCAAACATAAATAACGTTTTTTCAAGTGCTCTACAGACACAGAGAAAACAAGTGGTCTTTGCTCTGAAGAGCCCACAATCTACTTAAACGTCTTAAGCTCTAACACAAAGTGAGTGTGTAAGAGGATGTGGGAAGATTTAGCACGTGTGGACGCTCAACAGGCTACTGCTCATCCAACCCGTTACACTGCAGCTGGGTAGCATGAATAATGTCAGTTATCTGTCTCACGGCTTTCCTCATACCTAATCTCTGTGAGAAGTGCATGAACATCGTAAACATAATACATCATAAATATATGTCATCATGGTTGTCAGGCAGCAAAATGTTACGTACTAGAAGACAATGTTTTCAGTTTAGATAGATTGCCAAATGGTTTAGTCTTTTCTCTCCATGTACCTTAGCAGACTCCTTAGAGCATGTGCTACCCATTCAGTTGATGTAGGCTTTGCTAACTATATTTTTTGTTATTTGGTCACTGTTTAAATACCAATTTGAGAAGTTCTTATTAAAAGAGCTGTTTGCAGTGGCATGCTTTATTTCTGAAAAGAGACATCCATCCCTTCTTCCACAAACTTCTAATCACTTAGTTCAGTGGAACTCTGCTTTCTTTCTTTTTGTATGTGTTTGTTCATATTGTTTTCAAAAGCTCTCAGTCCCACGCCCAAATTTCCATCAATCCTGGGAGAGATTCCAGGCTTTTTCTAGTGTCAAAGCTAGCTCAGCACTCACATAGCTGAATTAGCTGTAGAGTAGGACACAGTTATTAGCTCACTGCATTTTTACAGCTTTTCTCTTCTTGAATGAACCCCACAGATAGAAGTCTAACGTAGACTTGAACGGACATGGAAATGAACTGAATGCATATGTTGCATATGTGGAAAAGACTTCAAGGTGCCACCTAGTCTATCCTTTTGATTTTAAACAGGACTCGGTACTAAGATTAGTTTTGAGTGACTTTGAATTAACCTGATATTCAATTAACTTCTTGCTAAAACCACACAGTGACAGATATTCAGCATGCCCTCAGCACCCTCTTTTAATGGTTAGCTAGAAAGCTTTCTTTAGTATCTGAATCTTCCCACAACCCATACCTCAAAATGCTCTCTAGTTTCTTGTTATACTGATTAGTACCTGTTTGATCTTGGTGGGCATAGGTAATTAATTAATCGCTCTTTATAGCTTTTATATTGAGTCTTGTACACAGACTTCATGTACAAAGCAAGTTTTCTTCACCACAGAATAGAAACTAAAAGTCCTGTTTGCCTTATATTTAATAGACTCTGTTCTTTTAGAGTATCATAAATGCGTAGGCTTTTAAATATAGATGCAGCACCCCAGGAGAGGAATCTGAGTAAGCTACTAAAGCTGAAGGTCCACAGATCTCTCTTGAGTGTCTGGCAGGGCAGGAAAGTGTGGTTAGTGCCAGGGCCAGGTCTCTAGGCTGTGTAGTTGCTACTTAAGCCTGCTACAGACAGCTCAGGTATAATTTTGGCTATCTTCATTGACTGTTTCCCAGAAGCGACATGAGTTTAAAGAAGCAAATGTTTCTGGTGAGGAGCATTGTGAGAATTATTTGGAATGTAACACAATCTCGCGTGACATTCCCTGGTCACCCCTGTCCAGAAGGCATCGTCATTCTCATAAAGTTTACATTTGCCTCTAACTTCAGACTAGAGATTTTATCTAAGGCTACATTTCTTTTCAACTCTCTTAACAATTTGCTTTGACTTAATCTATGCTGGCCCTTGGTCCAAATAATTTTCAGTATCTTCTATCTCTATGATCACTTCATCTTCCATCCACTTCTAATTTCTCTCCTATATATCAGTTCTTCTCATAGCCCTTTCATTTTCTTTCCTTCTCCTTGCTAATAACCTTGTCAAATGCCCTTGTTTCCCTGGCAGAAATGGGAGTTGAAAGCATCAGTGCTTTTGGATGAGATATGGTAAGAAAAGTTTCTCACTTTCAAACAATTCTGCTTTTGCCCTTTGTTGGAAAAAGTGCAGAGTTTCATAAAGCAGGGCCAATGGACAAGCAAAATATAAAAGGTCTGAAAGTGTCAAACTCATAACTCCAACTGAATATAAAATACAAATCCAAGTACCTCTCCTAATTCCACATGTCAGCTCTGCATGTGGTCTTTGAAATTCTGTAATGTATGCAGATGGCAGCAATGCAAGAACTTCAAGAAATGTGATGCTGAGTAGCAAGGTGGCAGAACTGCACTCCCAGCCAGCTCTACTCTACTTTCAGAAACATAACACAGCTTTTTTTTTGAATGTGACTTGTGGTATTTGGCTATACTATTGCTCTGAACTCTGACATTTGTTTTTAAATGATTACTCTGTCATAGTTGTTAGGCTTTCTTTTATTTTATTTAAGCTTTACTGGGAGACTTTTTACTCCTGACGTGATGAATTTGTCAAATAGAGATGCCAAATTTTTCCAGTTGTATACTATAAATAGACCAGTAGATCACCTGCAGCTTTGGACTGTGAGAAGTACAGACTTAGTATAACAAGGTACCTGTCAAAGGCCCTGTTTGATTGTTTTTTAAAGGGTGGAGAAGAATAAGGTAAATGAGAATCCACTCATAATTCATCAAGGCTGTAATCTATACAGCGATTAGCATAGAGAATTTCAATTTCCTACATTTGTGGTGACAGGGAAATTTAGTCTTTTTGTGGCTTGATAGCTTTAGGAGATTACAGAGATTCTATTAAATGCTTGTCATATCACCTACATCAACTGCAATGGGTGGTTTTACACCGGGGAGGTCTTGCCAATACAGAATCTATTGCCAAAATCCCTCTGTGATTGCAGGCCCCTTTCCATGAGCAGTCCCTGGCCTCAGAGAACAGCTGCAGCTCCTTGGGCAGTGCAGGCACCAGTCTGAGCACTGGGAACTTGCTTCAAAGTGCTACTGCTCCGAATTTTTGTAGTTCACCCCCCACCTGCCCCCAGCTTATACTTCAGTGTAAGACTTTGCAAGCAGGGGTCTGCGATGTGACAGACTGAGATAGGTTTGCCCGGAGGGATTGCAGTATCTGAGGGGAAAGAGCTTTCTGTTTCCTTTTTATTTATAATCTCTCTTGCTTTCAGCAAAATTCAATGAAATGGCAAATAGGCTGATGAAATTCTGGTCTGTTATCCCACTGTGAATCCAAGGATAGTACTCTTACCCTCAAGTAAATCTGAGGAAATAGCAGAAAGCTTTAGTTAAAAACATGTGAGCAAGCCTAAAACTTGTGCAGAGCAGATCCTTCTGGTATTCAGATAGTTTTTATGCACAACACTGCGGTGACTATAAAGTTTGGATAGTTCACAGTGAAGGGACAGTCAGTCACAAATTTACTTAATGTTCTTTTAAAAATCCCACTTCGGGCTCCTATTTCTTTGTCTATATTTGGGCCTCCATGTCCACGGGCTGCAGCGGCCTCTGTGAGGAGGTTCCGCCTGGACACAGCCGTTTCCGGCCGGTTCCCGCCAGTTCCGCAGCACCCCACCTCAGGGTGCAGCTGAGCCCCTCAGCAATGCTGCCGGCACGTCTGGCGGAATGAATTTGAGAGAGCAAAAAATGCTGCCTGGCACTTAGGTATGAGTGAAGAAGTATGAATTGTTGCTTTTAACCTTTCTCATCATAAAGTTGCATGCAAATTCTGAAACGGGCAGCAGTTCTTTTTCCTTGTGGTGTTTCTACTTTGGGATTCAATCCCAGTGAATGCCCAAGAGGAACGATCTCCACAGGGTTCTCTGGCAGCCCTGGCTTTGAGTTGGCATGACTGGAAATGGATGCAAAACGTGGTTGGACTTGCCGGTGTCTTGATGAAGATGCTTTAGTGAATTTTCCAGTGTTGTGTGGCCATCCACTATGAGAATATCTGTGTTTTAACACCAGTTATGGTGATTGCATTGTCTAGAAAACTCTAAGATTTGGCCAAGCTGTGAGAGAATCTAGGATTTTCTTTTTTTCTTTAAAAATCTGGATCAAATGGAACAAGGTAATCCATACAATGAGTTTAAACAATTATAAAAAGCGCTTTGTTTTCCCTAAAACTCTGTTGTCTTTGATCAGTTGTAGTCTGTATCCTTATCTTTAATGCAGCTTTTAAAGATCCAATAGAACTGAAATGTAAAATCCAAATAGCAAGAGCATACTGACAAGCAAAATTCTACAACAGCAGTGGCTTAAGGAACAGGTATGAAATATAGACCAGATTGTCTGGAGAAGAAAAGCAGCACACATGCAAATACATCATTGAGATGTCAAAACAGGAAAAGTTTGCTTAGCAATTAAAAGTTTGTGGTGAAGACTTAATCATATGGCTGGTAGTTACACCGATAGCGTTTATTTCAGTACTTTGTGCAAAGTGAATCTACTTGGCTCAGAGAAGGAACGTGAGGCAAGGTGTCAAATCCCTGTGTTGAGGGATGTTTTTCTCTCTGTGTCAGCTTTCATAAATGTGTTTAAGTGTTTCAGGTAAAGTGAAGCAGGGTTTTTGACAGCTGTTGTTTAATTAAGAGTTCTTGGGTATATTGGTAGTGTAGCTCATGCAATATATAGAATCATAGAATCATAGAATCATAGAATGGTTCAGGTTGGAAGGGACCTTAGAGATTGTCTTGTTCCAACCCCCCCGCCACGGGCAAGGACACCTCCCACTAGACCAGGTTGCCCAAAGCCCCATCCAGCCTGGCTTTGAATACTTCCAGGGAGGGAGCATCAACGACTTCCCTGGGCAACCTGTTCCAGTGTCTCACCACCCTCACAGTGAAGAATTTCTTCCTTATATCCAGTCTAAATCTACCCTCTTCCAGTTTATAACCATTACAGTCCTTTACAGTTTATAACCATATCACAGTCCTGGTGACTAATAAGAATAATAAGAAATATTATAGTTTCATTTTTCAGTTATGTAACACTTTCGCAGTAAAATATGAAATTGAATATTCTGTAAACAACCAACTCCAAAAATAAAGAAAAATATGTTGGATATCTGAAACCACGTGGACAGCAGAAGAACCTCTAAAGCTCCCTTGCTGCAATAAATGAGGAGAACAGCAAGGCCCCTATTGCTGTTGCCCAGTTTGTAGAGTTAGGTGTGCATTTTGTGCTTTTGATTTGAGTGATCAGAAAATGTTCATGTCTGAAGTGTTTAGTTTATCTCCTCCATCCTCAATTAATATGGTCAAAATCTCCTCATCCTTCTGAAACTGCATATCCATAAGATTATCTATGAAATATTATAGCCACACAAATATAGAGCTTTGAAAGTATTCCCTTAGATTCGAGCCATTTCTTTCTGAGATCTGTAAATAAGCTAATAACATTTAAATGTTTGAAGTCTGTGTTCCACAGTGGATGCTTAAACTTGTGTTTTTCCTTTTTTCTTTCCTTTTTTTTCCCCAGTGGTGTTTGACGACTGCAAGGGGAATAACAAATTGAACTTCGAAGTTTCTAACCCAGACTTTAAGGTGGAACACGATGGGTCTTTAGTTGCAGTAAAGAATGTGTCAGAAGCTGGAAGAGTTTTATTTGTCCACGCACGGTCTGAGCATGCTGAGGATATGGCAGAAATTTTGATTGTTGGAGCAAATGAAAAACATGGTGCATTAAAGGTAAGATAAATGCAAAAGACTAGAAGGAAGAAGATGCTGCTGAATATGTACGTGTCATCTAGGACTGTAAGCAGTCTGTTAGCAGAGAGATAAGAATTCCATCCAGGATTTTCTGTAACATTTTAGCACTTAGTTTACCTTAATAAAGTATAATTTCTCCATGTTTTGAAAGATATATTACTTCTTCAGGTGTAAATACCAAATATTCATACAGAATTGACACAAATGAAAGAACTGTGTATCAAACAGAACAGTATCAAAACTGGCTAGTTTTTCTGGTGTACGTTATTGCCAGATAACCAGTTTGGAAATAACTGAAAATGGAAAAGACATATTCTAAATATTTAATATAGAATTTACTGAACTTTCGTGTTTGTCGCAAGTGTTAAGGACGTGAGAATGAACGCTATGCTGTGAAAGTTAAATTTTCATATACGTCAGCTTATTGGATGTCATTATATGTTACATCATCTTCTGCATGCAGATTCCAATCTGTATTTACTCTGTCTGTCTGCACTGTTGAATTTTATTCCACTCTGCCCACCTAGTACTGTGTCCATTCTTTCTCAGTTTGAATTTCAATGTAATACTAACCGCCTAGTTTGGGGAAAAGCGCTTCACAAATTGATTTAGGTGTTTACTTCACACTAGAGAGTAATGGAAAGAAATGTGAGATAGCCTTCCTTTCTATATCATGGCATTTAGTAAAGAGGCAGGCAAGAAAGTGACTTCCTGCACAATTAAACCTAGTACCTCTACAGATGTATAATTTCAAAGAAGTATAAGGAAACCATGATGAGAATGACTGATCTATTGTCTTATTTTGGTATTTAGGCTTTCAGCTGTCAGCATTTTCATTGTGTTTCCAACAATACCTTAGTATAACTGAAGTTTTCCATTAAAAAAATTTAGCTTTAAGGGAAAGATTGAACAAATTTTTGAAAGTCTGTGGCTGAGGAAAGGTTTTGATCTGCACTTTAAGCAGCACAAGATGTGAATGTAGATTGTCAGCAGGGGAAAACTATCAGAATGTGTAACTGTGCAGAGAGCTGATCAGAACACTTAGAGGGAATTTAATTTCATTTAAATATGCCATATCTTCAGTAAGTTTAATTTTAACAAAGTCATACTTGACATTCTCTTACATGTCAGAGCTGTGGATTCAGGGCCATGCACTGTCAAGCTCAGAGTATGAGAAGTGCGCTTGGATGACCAGGGCACTTGGCTGTCCCCGGTCTCAAACTAGCAAGACATTCCTTCTGTTGCATTCACAAGAATGTGCTAATGATTTTGTTTACACTCCAGCTTTTGAAAGCCTAGGAGCCATTTTAAAATGCCGATTCTTATTCTCCAGTTAGAATTTACTGAAACCGTGGAGGAGTTTGAAACACGCCTGACTGAAGATCTGGGGTTAAACTTCATGGGATTGGTTTCCATGTGAAGATCTGATCCTCTGAGGATCATATTCTGAAACTTTTGTTCTGTTTTACTTAGAGAAGCAGTTCTTCCCTGTCTGAAAGGAGATATTCTGTGCAATTTACAATCTTGGGGAAATTTTGCCTCCTGAATGTGGAGATTAACTGATGTGTTCTGGCTACAGCATAGTGACTGTTTCTCATTGTGTCCTATTTAGGTTCTGGATGGTCTTTTCTCAAAATGTTCCATCAGTATCAATATCTAGTGTTGAAACTTATCACCAGATTAACTGCATTCAAAAGCCAAATCTAATTTGACACCAGTCCTGGGTTCTGTTACAACCACTTTTGTGTTGCTTCAGAGAGAGAAAACCAGTCTAGGCTTGGTATATTCTGCTCCTTGCCAGTCTTTCCTTATGGGTGGCTACACAGCAATCTCATAGCATCATCTCTGCCTGCAGGCATCACTTGTTTATGGATTTTGATATTTGGATCATAACTGGAATATTCTTCTTTTGGTATGTTGATCCTTGGTGTTTGCAGTGCCTTTGGGAGTCAGATGATGCATTGCTGTGTTCTGGGAAATCCACACAATGAGGATCAACCCCTTCTTAAAGACAGTGTACACATCTTTGGGGCTGGTTGTCCTACTTTGACCTCAGCTAGCATCCTGTAGCTGATAAATAATGTTTTAGCAAATGTTTCAGCTATTGTTTGCCTATTTTAAACCTAACAGACAGCTTTGTCTTTCTGTTTTTCATTCCTCAGAAGGATATAAAGATTACAGCATCCTATCTGATGTGATTTTCTGATAAATTTGAACTTAATCCTCTACTTTTATAGTCTGAATGTGTCAGTGTGGAAACAGCAGAACTGCTCCATCTGTTAAGACAAGGAGTCTTGGCGAAGTGCTCCGATGGAGCCCTAATATTTCAGCAAGATTCTGTGGGGTTAAGATGAACACACGCTAGAGCATTGCTTAGCATTCAGTATTTAGAGTAGAGTACCTTGTTTAATTAGGGGATAAGGAGTTATTAAATATTTCCCCACTGCAGCATCTGCTGGTTCTTTACTGAAAACGTGTAACCTAGATCTGTGAAATCCCATTGTTAACATTTCTAATTGCAGATTCCCAACATGTTTGGAAATGACTGACAGTAATGATCTCTAATGTGTTGTCTGAGCCTGGAAGGAGATGGCATAATTCCTAAAATTTTGAAGGGTGATTGCTACCAAACATACTTTAGAGGAATTATTAGGGTTAATAACAGACTAACTGAGCTTAAATATAGAGTGTGCAGAAAAGTGTTTGGTATTCTGGTGGTTGAGGCATATGATTATTTTCTTCTGAAGATGTGGGAAGATTCTAGATGGCCTCGCTGATCGGTCATGATTAACTACCTTCAAGACCATAATACAGTCAGTGGCTGTTAGAATACCACTTGCTGTATAATTCTGCTTTTTGAGTCTAAAGGTCATGTTTTCTTACTCTTCTGCCAGACATATATTAGCTCTGCAGAGCCTGCAGCTTTCCATCTTAGGATGGCCGTGACTGCAACCTGAGGAGATGGATGGTTCCTCAGCATCGTCAGCCAACATGGCTGTTGCTCTCTGATCACAGAATGTTAAGCAACTAGTGACAGAAGAGCCAAAGTCTGTACATTAGATTTCAGTTAGATGTGTAACATGAGTGCACAGAGTTGCCATGCCTACATGGAGGGTGCTGTTTGACACAGTGGAAGAAATGATGTTCACTTACCTTCGGCTTACGGCAGTGCTGATGAGGCATACGTAGCCTGTGCTTATGCTCTGCTTTGCCTCATGTTTACTTAATTATCTTTCACCTTTTGCACGGTCAGGACTTGAGTGCTTGTGATATTAAAGAATAAATAAAATGGGCATGGAAATGTTTTGATTCACCTAGGATTCCCAAAATGAACTTTAGGCTCATTCTAAATAATTCATAGAATTGCTAGGTTTCAGATCCCTCTTGGAAAAATAAATCACTCGTAGAATGTTAGTAGGGAACAAACTGACAGAACAGATGAGTGGCAATAATTTGAAATTATGCCTCACCATGTGCCTGCTTTGTTATAAAGGACTAGTGGTGGGAAATTTCATCACATTTGAGCATTTGACCAGACAATAGTGAAGTTATCTATTTATTTTAAAAGTCTGATTTTGTGAAAGACGCAAACTATAGCCAGCCTTTTTTTTAGAGTCTCAAAAAATTGAGTTGAAGAATGCAGCAAGCTGGGAATTGAATTGTGTCCTCCAAGACCAAATAAAATCAGTATCTGTTAGTCTTTCTCCCACTTCATAATCTAATGCTGGTTTTAATAACTGAACTCCTAGCTCACTAAGAGCTAAAAGGAAACCTTAGGAAACAATCTTTCTCTACACATAGGCATTCAGATAGGGTTGTTTTTGTGTTTTCTTTTTTTTGTGTGTGTGTATGTGTATGTGTTGGCAAATGCAGCCTTTATTTTCCACAGCAAAGGGAATTATTTAGAACTTTTATTTGTTACAACATCACAGACCCTGTGTGGGGGGAGCTAGATATCAAGAGTCTGACACCAAAGCAGATAAGAGGGCAAGCAGATATTCAGAAATTCCAGGCTGGTAGTAAGTTCACTGTATGGTGCTCAGCAGTCTTCCATACAGAAGAATGAAATGATTAAATAGAAACTGTCAAACCCTCAGGACACTTTTCAGGCACTAGATGGAAAAGGAAAAGAATAGATAAGAGGGAGGAGCATACCCTGAGACAGCATGTTGTGGATGAAGAAAGTTTTAAATTGTCTCCAGCAGTAGCTCAGATCGAAGGAAATGAAGTTGCTGGAGTCCTGCTACTCTGTCTAGTCCACTTTGTAACAGCGAGGGGCTAGTCAGATAGACTGCTTGTACTTTTCCTTTTCTCAAATTATTGTTTTCCCAACATCAGCACCATGCTGTTTATTGTACAGGGGATGGGAGAGGCAGCCTGGTGAAGAGCTTCCCCTGCTGCTTTGCAGGCTTGAATTCCTTTCCCTGCTAAGTCACTGCCTCAATGTCTGTGCAAGCTACTTTGTCTGTGCCTCTGTTTCCTAAAGTATCAAACAGAAATAATGAAACTAAACTCCTTAGATTTAAATGTTCGCATTTCTTGTTTATGTGTTACTTCTCTGCTTTATCCATGAACTATAGAGATTGCAAATTTTATTGATATGAGATAAAAAAAAAAAAAAAAAAGTGCCTAGGGGCTTAAATCCTACATGCATAGCTTTCTGCCTTAGACGAAAAAGGATCGATAATCTCATTATTATTCAGGATTCTCTTGCAGAAAAATACACAAGGAAGTGAGTGGTTGAGTTTTGTAATCTGGCAGTTCAATAATTTATTTGGAAAATAAGACCAGGAATCACCTCTCTGGTATAGCACGCAATCATTCCAATTAATGTATGTTAGTATTTTTCCAGTTTAGAATAAAGTTCCAAATAGGCTGAAAATGACTGTGCGAAAGCATGAAGATGGAATCAGATATGAGATATTGACAAACAGGCTTAGAAGTTTCATACTGTTAGATTAGCAAATAGCAGTTTCCACAAAAAGTAATGCATTGCATAAATAAAATACCACATTTTGCTTTTCCTTTTAAGGCACAAAATACAGTAAGTCACAGTGGTATATCAATATATATGATACACTTATGAATTATTACACTGATCAAAACAATATCTAGAATGTAATTATTTTCAGAAAATCTGTGGAGATGCTTTCCCTTTGGCCGTGAGGGTGTTTCCCTTAGGTGTATTAACATGGGTTTTCTTAAAGAACAGAGGAAAATCTCTCTTTTTGCTTTTATGCTTACTTTGCCAGAAAGCTCAACATAGCAACATTTCCCTATTAGCCATTAACTGATCAACTTTCTATTACTTCTTTTGCTTTTATTCTTTATCATGTTGTAAACACCAATTGACTTGGACTTCATGCATTAGATACTGAGCTATAAATGATTTTAGAATTTGATACTTGCATGTTGATGTGACTTTTCCCTGCTTTAATCATCAGTGGATGCAGTGCTCCATTGCAGGTTTCGCAGAATACATCTTAATTAATGTCAATGAAAGCAAGAGCTTGTTCTCATCAATGGGTCATTCTGCACTATCATTTAGCTGCCTTTTTTTGGCTATATTTTTATAAAAATCCTCTGTGCAGCACTTTTTGTTGAGAAACAACAAAGAACTCCTTTTGTATAATAAAGCTGCTTAGCCACTGAAATGAGCTATTTTCTATGAAAATTTCAGTTGCTTAACTTCCCTTTTTATCCTTCACCCTGATCCAGAACCTGCTGAAATATTCAGATCCCAGCAGACTTTAGTTCAAATCCACAAAGAAGGAGCTCTGCCTGGCGGTGCCGTATGGGTGTGACTCATGTCCCTCTTTCCTGGGATGCTGCTGAGTGACCCTGCAAATGCCACGGCACAGTGTACAGGGGTTATGGCTTTTCACATACAGCCACATTCCCCCTTTGCTCAGCTCTGTAGCAGAGCCTCACCTCTTTTGATAGGCTCATGCTTTCCCTGCACTGAATTTATCCTTCCAACTTAACTCTGCAAATTCCCACCACCGAAGAACTGCACGTTTCATATACACTGGCTTTGGAGTTTGCTCTGACAAAGATCCATTTATCTGAGAATTATCATGGTGCCAAGAGATGTGGCAGTTCCCATAGCAACAATTACATACTGTGTTGAATGCCAGAGTAAATACTGTAAAGATCACGAGCCATTGGTGGTTTTCATTAACTTAACATTCCTTATTTGGCCAAAGTGTGTCTTGTAAGTTTATTCACTGTGTGCATAAATGCTTGGATGAAATGTGTAGGCTAGGTTTCCTTCCCTTTCCCTCAGCGCACAGCTTCAGCATGTAAATGAGATGCACTTGGTTATTTAAGGAGAGAAAAATGGTCTTGTAGACTGGAAACATGAATAATTGACTGTGAAACAAGAAGGTGTTAGCTTCTGTGAATGTTCAGTGCTTTCCCCTATGAGTAATCTACGTTCAGATTCTACGTGAACTAGGGAAGTATTTATCCTGGAAAAAGAACTTTGTGCTTTCCAGTAGCAAACAGAGCTAAGACAAGTATAGAATGTAATCCATCAAGGATTCAAAGATGAAATATTTTTTTGAACCAAATGCAGTCTTTGTTAGTTATTCCAAATTACTAATAGAGTCGTGAAAAATATCAAGAAAAATATTCTAAATGACTATTTTTAAATAATAATAAAAAATCTAAAATCATTAGTCCTTTCAGCATGGAATTGCATTTAGACTTTCTGTTCTCCCTGCAGTAACAGGTGTCATCCACAGGCACTTTTTACTATTGCTTGCTGTATATCTGGCATAAATTTAAGTTTTTTGTGGAAGCTTAGAACCAAATGCAGTTCTGGAAAGCAACCAATTCTTATTCTATTTTCTTTTAAAACGCACTTGGGTCTTATCTTTCATCCATAAGACTTAATGGCAAAACACCCATAAATCTCTCAGGGAGAGGGAATGTTCAAAGGTTGCTTAAGTCTTCTATCTGAATTAAAGTTCATCCTGGCACAGAATACTACGAAAAAGCCTATCTACCTCTTATCACTAAAACATTTTTCTGAGAGCTTGAATGGTAGATGAGTTTGTGAAGACATTTTGAATTGAATTATCTCTTTTTTAATGATCTAGGATGCCAACTGTCTTCCATCCACTTAAAAAAATTCCACTAAATTTTGTGGAAGAATGATAAATCATCATGCATTGACATTATATATATTTTTCAAGTTACAGTTCTGAGTCAAGCCCAAAAGTATTCTGATGATCTGGAGCAACTACACATACCCTGTGTGTTAATCTCTCAAAGTTATTGATGAACTTGTGGGGAAATTGTCCCAGAGATGTGGGGAAAGGAGCCATTTAGAAATGTTTTAAGTGAAAAATTCATTGTAGTAAATGAGGATGTGAGAGGGAAGGCAACAAGCTAAACATGATTTAGTAAAACATTAAGCAAGATCATAAAGGATAAGTAAATGTCTCTTAGGATATGAAGTATCACAAGATAATCCATTTATAAAATGGCTTTCTTTCTGTAAGGTCCTTAAAACATAACCATTGAGGATGCAGAAAAAGAATGTGTGTGTGCATGTCTGTATACGTATACCTGCAATAAATAAAAAATACATGCGTACATGTATAGAGGTATTTGCATACACACCTGTATTGTTGATGGATGTTTCATAAAACTTTTTTCACATCAGGATAGAAATAGAGACGTTTTTAAATGAGAAGTTTGTAAAAAGGACATGAAGATTCCCGTGTCATACTAAAATTGCCCTAATATCCTTAATGTCCTCAAATCCATAACAAACAAAAGACATTTCAGAAACCAGAAGAACCTGTGAGACTTCTGGTACAGAAGAAAACATCTTCATTTCTTCCATGTTCTCTCATTCATCATTTAGGAATTATGAACTCAATGTATGACAACTATCCCAGTTTCACCAGTGATAACTCAGATTTATTAAGGAGCAGAGACAATTCAGAGAAGAATTCAAATGAAGCTGTGTTCAGGACTAAACTCAAGGTTCACTTTTGTGTCAGAGACATAAAATATTGCTGATGTTTTCCCACTGTAATCTTTTCTAGCAGCTCACAGAAACAGGTTGGATTTGAAATAGAGCCGTAAAGGAGAAATTACTCACATGTAAAGATGATTTTAGATGTTCCTCTCCATCAGAGACTTCCATAATCATCCCTAATGATTGCATAGCACTATTGCCCCAATAGCTCCATGCTGGTTTTCACAAACCTGAAGGAACATATATTATGCTTATTATAGTAACACCTATCTCAGCACAACATCTTAGGCATTTAATGGAGCATCATGGCGTAAAAATTTACATTTGTCCTCCCCCAAGAATTTATTCTGCCACTGCAAGGACAGATGGCTCCTTTTGGACTTGAAATTCCTTATTTGTTAATCATCACAACTGTATATATATATTTTTTAAAGAATATTCCTTTGTATCTTATTTTACAGCTAGTTTTCTCAGATCACTAGAGTAACTCAGCAAGTTGAATAAGAATACAGCATAAGAATGACAGAGTTCAAGCTTAATATGATGTGTTATCTCTGTATAATAAACAACTCTGCTAATGCATGCAGGCATCTTGGAGTTACTAATCAGTCAGCTTCTCACTTCTGATTTCACCACCAAATCAAGCTGAATAACGTTTGCATTAAACAGTTGATCCATCTTAGAAAAAAGTTTTACTTATTATGTATATGTTTCCTCTTAGTGAGAGGATATATAGGGATAGTAATTACTGAAGAGAGTGGAAGGCAAGCAGGTCCTTTCCAAGCGGCCAATTTTCCTGCTATGGCCAGCAGTTGCTTGCTGCAAATATTTGTGGTGCAAGGAGACGTGGACCCGGCACTGAGCTTACTTCTTATGGACTTTTATTATAGTATTGAACACTGTTGTGACATATAAATACGTGTCTTCTAATCACCCAGAAGAAAGGTGACAGTAAAAGGTTTTTAATCCCTGGAAGACTGTACAAAACTTTCATTCTCAAATGTTGCCATTAAGTTTTTTTGATATGAAGATTTAAAGGATACAATCCTGTGAAGTACTGGACTATCCTAGGAGATGCTGAAAGCTTTGTTCGTGCATTGACTGTTGTGTACCTTAGTATCACCTTAACATAGTCTTGACCTTATGGAAAAAGAAATGCTTGTAAGAAATCTGATCTTGATTGTGCTATGAATACTTTAAATGAAAGGTTGTATCAAAATGCAGAGGATTTCCTTCAAACAGAGCTGTGTAGTGATAAAGTAGCATGTCAGCTCCTGTGAAATAAAGCATTTGAGGGCTCTCATGAGGTCTATCAATTTGATTCAGATAACTTTGAATTCACTAACAAAGCTTCCAGTCAATTCAAAATTCCTGATTAGCTGACAAATACTACACGTTGCAGTTTGTTCTCTGCAGAGGAAGAATATTCTCACACCTGTGACTTTTTTTTCTTTAGATGAAATAAAAAGTCAGCCACTCCTATATGAAAGGAAATTCATGACTCCTGAAAGATATTGTTGGTAGACAAAACCACTGTTGGGAGCAGGTATACTCAGTGATTGTACTCCAGAGTGAGAGCATCTGGCAACAAGAACATTCAGACTGCACGTTCTGTTCTTATTGCGGTCTCTGCTGTAATCTATAAAGTCATGTTCGTAGATTAAGATGGTTATTTCACTAGTGTTCTGTTTGATTTGACACACGTGATTCCTAACAGTCCTCTTCAGCAGAATTTCTTGCTAGAATTAAAAACAGTTAGATTGAATTTCTGATTTAGGAAACTGGAGATTTGTTAATTGTTTTCGTACAGGCTCAGTACGTATACCTGCATTAATTATAGAATTAATTATAGACTTTCTGATTTATTGCCATCAATTATGTCCCTGAAACTGAATCTCCATCTTAGAGGTTTATTGGCAGTGTTCACATGTATTTTATTTCTAGCTACATCCACAGAAACGTTATTAATATATTAGTGCACAATATCTTGCAAGAGAGATTTTAAGGCATGCTTTTTTTTTTTTAATGAATAGATTTCAGTTTCTTTATGTTGAGACAGCATTCAGAAATATCATGTTAAGTGTATTTAAAGTTTGGGTGGTTTTGTGTTTATAAAAAAAATAAAAAAAGGAATGATATATAAGTTTTCAATGAAGTATCTGCTACTTAAAATAATTTTAGCATCAATGCAATCACTTTTTCTGGCCGCTTTGTTTCAGTACTGCCTGTAATCTGTTCCTGAGCAGTTCTTTGCTCGCCCCTGTCTTTCCAGTCATCAGCAGAGGCAGATCAAGGGAAGAAGTGTCAGATCTTCTGTGTGATCAATTCAGTGTGATGGAAGTCCTACCCATTTCCTTTCCTTTTTGGCTACCCTATCACCATATGAATTAGTGAAGTTGGGTGGGGCACAGGATCCTTGAGAACCTGCTTTCTCTTGCGCGTGAACAGGTCAAAATCTGTGTCCTTTAATGTTTTGGAAGGAGGGGGTTAAGTAACTTTCTCACTTCATCTGCAGACAATGGAATTTTCTCTCTGGCACTGTACTGTGTTATCTTTGTGTGGATTGCTGTATTCCCCCCACTCTCAACTCTCATCCTTCTGAAGCTGATAAAATCTTTGAAATCAGACTTGTCTGACCTGCTTTGTATTTACCCTCAAATGAAAAATTAAGGTAGCGGTAAGAGGAGGGGATGTTAAAACTTCAAAGGCAAAGTCAGAGCTGAGGAAGATTTGATTCTGTGGGTTTGGCTTCCGTGTAATGCTGAAACTCATTGCTGACAAAGTTGCATGTACATGTGAGGTAAGGACTGAAGCTTTAAGTTACAGGGTTGATTTTAGGCATGACTATTCACAAAACCGTGTAATTAATCAGGAAAGCATAGAAAGCAGTGCACTAAATGCAAACTCTATTAAGTCAATAGGAGTCATTCCACCGACTTTAATGAGCTTTGAATTTACTCATAAATCTGCCATGAGAAGTGTCCAAATCAAAATTTATTTGAGGGTGACCTTGATGTTAATTGTTAGTGCTTCCATGTTCAATTGCCAGAAAAACTGAATGTAATAGTGGGGTGGTCATTTCGTGTATAGTCCTTGCTACTGGATGCCATTAACAACATGTTGATATAAAATATGAATTGTGTGCGATGTTAGTGGGCAGTCACAGTATGCAAGTAGTCTTACACATCTATAAAACAGAACAATTAATTTCTTCAGCCATTTTAAGTGACACTTGTGCCTTCGACTGAATCCTTGGAAAATTAATGCTTTCTTGATCAAGCGGTTCTTTAAAGGACCTCAGAAGTTTCACGCTTCTTGGCTGTTTTTAATCACAGACTTTATGTATATTGACTATAATTATTTAAAGATTTTATCTGAAATCTGTAAATACCATAAGGCAGATTATTTCCAGTCCTATGATGTTTAATAAATTCAACATCTGTTCAATCATCTGTATCCCAAATGGTAATTCTTCCTTCTTTAACATGTCATATGAAAATCAATTACAGGGAAAATAATGGGAAATATATATATAGTATAAAAGGCAAATAATTGCTCTAATATTTGTCTGCCAAACAGAAAAGTAGCTGGTTTACTTGAGGGATATAATTACTGTATTTCCTAGTGTCAGAAAACTGTTTTTTTTTTTTATTTTATTTTGCTTTAATTTAACAGCTTTCCTGATTCCTTGTCGCTGCTGGTAATTATTATGTCTTTTCATTTAGTTAGCACTTAATGCATTAGGCTGTATTTAGGATCATTTTATTAATTGAAAATGTGTTTCAGAACAATTGTGAATTAGATATGTGACTTGATTAAGCCTCAGTCTTCAAAACTATAAAATGAGAAAGTAAGGTAAGGGAAATTAGTCTTGGCTCTAGACAATGAGATGATAGGACTCTGGATTCCCATGTAAGTGTCTATGTTTAGGAGACCCAAAAGAGAGAAAAAACATTTTGAATTTGCATTATTTTTCCTTGGTTTTCCTGTAGCAGTATTGAAATGCCAACAAAGATTGTGACTTACAAGACCTTGTTTATACATGTAGTAAAAGGTAGCACCTGCCTGAAGACCTTCCAGACAACTTAGAGTTTGGACAAAGGGAAGAGTTACAATATTGACAGTCTCCGTCTTTAAATCTTTCTGCCTCCAATTTCTGTGTTTAAAATGGAGGTACTATTTAATTATATTAACAGTAGGTGTTCAGATGAAAAAATAATAGGAACTTTTTACCTTTTGCAGGCAGAGACCTCAGAATTTTGGAAGTAAGGCTGTCTCATTTGGGTATTGATTGAGCTCCATTCTAAACCATCTACTTATTGGGTTGTTTGAGCTCAGTTTCAGGGAGGACAGGTGTCTTGGGGATCTTGATGTGGCCTCCAGTCTGCCATGTAGAGCTTACTGACTTTGCCTATCTCTAGACAGGTAATAAGCAATTTAGCACGTAGAAATACAAAGAGATAATGCCTTGACTTTATGCTGATCTGCAACAAATTCTTCTTAGCTTTTGAGACTCCATTATTATCATTGTGTGTGTCTGTAAAGACTTACTTATACTCTCTTTTGATAACAAGGCGCTTTTACATGTGTGAAGTGTATTTTCTGAAAATATGCCAGTGGACTTCTGACACTGAGTGATGTGGAAGTCCTTTCAGCAGATATCGCTCTATAAATATATGTATAGATATGCTACACAGCTTCTGTGCCAAATAAAGAACATGAATTATACATTCTTAAATGCTTCTTCCAGTTATTATTAAGCTTAATGTCATTTTAAATCATAACTGAAAATAACAATAGATTTTAAAAGCCCTTCTTTAACCTATAACACGCTTTAAATTTTATCATGAAACAACAATTAGCTTATGTAATTGACTGCAGCAATTCTTTTATTAAAAAAATGACATATTAAGCATGTTTTTTATCTGCTAGAAAGTTAGTTTTTTAATTCTCATTATTTCATATCTGACACTGTGCTAAACGAGAACATGACTTAACAGTTGATATTGATTTGCAGGCTGTTTTTTCATTTCACTTTCCTATTCAAAAGGAATCAGTGCTGACAAGTTAATGAACTCCAGCTACAAATACATAGATAAGGCAAGGAATAGGTTTAGTACCCGCTTTGCTCTAATTATGGAAGGTTTCACTTAGTGACTGTTTCATGTTCTCTGCAGAGAACTTAGAACGATTTGTTCTTATAGTACCCATCAACAAAGCAGAGACTATCTAGAGAAGTGACATAATATGTATGTTTATAGAAACCTCTTGTGTCTAGATTCATTTATCTCAGTATATTTATGTCTACAATACTTGTATGTGGAATGCAAAGTACACTGAGCCCAATGGCTCTACATTTATTGGGGATTCATAAAACTATACTGAATTATAGCTTCTGTTTTAAAATTTATTTACTATGTAAATGAATATCTTTGGACAATAGAAAAGGGGCTCTGGACTGCAGAACTACTTCTCAGTAGAAATTTCTCTAAATGTGCTTCCTAGACTGGAACAATTGTAAAATGGGGTAAATTTAAACTCTACAGTAACCAATGCCAATCTACAGTGCATGCAAAACTGATGTACTTGCTGTGATCATAGAGGATGAAGGTACTGTGATACTCTGCTATAGTATAGGCTTAGCAGAAGGCAACCCTCCACTGGCTAGGAATTTACTATCAGGCACTTTCTACATTATCAGCAGTGGTGTAAAGAGTAGTTAATCTGATCAGGAAATTTGGCCACTTGAGTCACTGGTAAACTTTTGAAATTGAAGGTTTGCTTTCTGCTTATTTGCATGGGTTACAAGGCTGAAGGAATGGAGGCCTTTTGACAGAGTTAGCTAGATGTACAAACTTGAGAAGTGAATTTCTGTGGTGACCTTAAAAGGCAGGGAACAGTACGTTCATATTTTCCATCATAATTTCTCTTTTCAGAAGAACAGGGTGGAGATGGTCATGGCATGATGCCCTGAATTTCATAGGCATGCCTTGCCAGGCGTTGCTCTGGCAATAGAAATAAACTGTTGTCTCAGAGGAATACACTAATGGTATTTGGCCAACCAGACAAGTGGCATAAACAAAAATTTTAAACTGTGCTTTCCAAGTTATGCTTGCACAGTGTTAGAAGCCTGTTCTGCTTCCCTGTTGTGCTGCAGATGCTGACAGGCAAAGTCCAGGTGCAGTGACTTTTCGACTTTAGAGGGAGCTACTATTTTTTGGGAGGTGAGAGCTAGATGATGAGCAGAAGAAAATACCTTTTTCTTCCTTCTACCCCAAACTGCTCAAAACGCACAACTAGGTAGCAGTAGCAGCAATATAATTATTTCTTATGTCATCATAAGAGACTGTAACAAAGTATTTGTAAAAGTTGAATCCCAAATTATTATCCTAGTCAAGCAGATGGATATGCATGTGATAAGTCTGATGCAGAATTCAGTTGCCTTTTAAGTACTGTTCACATCTTCCTAACATAACAAAAAGGTAAAATAACAGAACGTTGATCTTTATTTAAAGAATAAATTTTCAAAACCTTAAGATTTAAACTCTACTCAAAACTTTGGAAGAGGTATGAAAAGCCATTTTGTAATTATATTTTTCTTTTCAGCTATATTTGTAAATAATATTACCAACATATCATAAAAGTGCTGTTTTTAACATGATTCTATTTGTATTGCAAGCGTAAATGTCTCTCAGGACTTCCAAACTAAATTTTCNTGTTCCAGTCTAGGAAGCACATTTGGAGAAATTTCTACTGAGAAGTAGAAGTAGGCTCAAGAAGTTTGTGATTATCCAAGCTAAGCTTCGGACAAGCCTATAAGAATTGCAGGTGTTTTGTGCAAATGATGACTTGTATTTCTGAAGTGTAGCCACATCCAACACATGCAGAGGGGTCACTTAAGACAGTTTTTGCTGTTCTTAAAGGTAATGCTAGTTTCGGTGTATTCGTTGTATTAGAACAAAGCTAATGTCTAAATTCATTGAATTTCTAGAACTGTAAAGTTTAAATGTATTTGCAGTGTAAGTACATAGATTTAGTAGCACAGAATTAATACCTATTCCTTCACAGTTTAGTATAAAAATTGAAGTGCTAGTGATTCAGAGGGAAAGAAAATAAAGGAAAAAAAAATAAACACCTTTCTGGGAATTATCTCACTGTAATCCTTGTATCTGTTAAGTAAACAAAATAGCCTGAAACTGCAGATTTCAACTGGAGTTTCATGTGCCTGAAGAGGACAAGGATCACTGAAACTTTGGAGAGATGTCCCTGGGATGCTGATTCTGCTTCGCTATCCTGATGCTCAGATCAGCAGCTTTAATCTTAGCTCTTTTCTGTAGCTATTTGCTGTAAAGATTCCTAATAGCATTGATAAACTGTTTTCATGCTGTCTCCCAGGCATATTTCTTTAGAAATGCACATCAAAGTTTTGTGAGCCACCTCAGTGTCTCATCACACTGGTTTTGTGCTTGAAGGAGGATAAGTGGAAACCACGTTGCCAGAATTAAAAAAGTAACAGGAAGGAATTCCATTTAGACAAATTTACTAGGAGAGAAACCTGGAAGAAAGGTAAGGGATAGAGAAGAGGAGGAGTAAAGAACAATGAGCTTAATGTAGCAGACAGATGTCATAGAGAACACTGAACTTTTTATGTTTTATTTTTTTAATATAGATTGTAGATAAGAAATCAGAACACAAACACAAAAGGAAAAGTATAGGAATAAAAGAGCTATATCTATTCGTACAGATTTCTTCCAATTGTTCATACCCTCTCCCTTAGTATTAGTTTCTCTTCGCAGTCTGTAGCATGAGTCTCATAAAACTTTGCTAAGATTATAATGCAATAGCTTGGCGCCAATCTCTCTTGTTTATGTGGCCATTAGTTCAAAGCCATAGACAAGCAATTTATTGGGTATGAAAAATGTCACCTGTGGCACCCTCATTTGCATCTGAAAATTGATTTTTGTCACACTGGGAATTTAGGACAACCTTTTTTGGCAGCCAACATTGCCACAAAACGTAATAAAAATAATTATGTGACCACAAAAGCAGGTAAGGTTCACTGTAAATTTTAAGTCTCTACGGGATTGTAGTTGGCAAGGCATTGCTGATGAGATTGTGAGAGAGTTACCTGTGGTAATCTTTCTTGATGATTTACTATTGACACCTAAACTTAAAATGTAACTTGTGATTGCTAGCAAAGTGTGTAACGACATAATGGTACTTGGTGATGTTTAGTCAAATACTCCATCATGATAGCAAAATATTAGAAAGGCCAGCTGAACAATTGATGAACTATTAATTAAGATGTCTACAGTGACAATTACTGAGCCACAGAATGTTTGTGAAGAAAGTACAATAAAACACCTTTTGATGATCAGTTAAAACATATAATCTACTTAGCATTTTTGCAAGAGCTAAGTTAATTCATTTTTCACTTTCTGGCTCTTGGAATCTGCCAAGTTTTTGTCTCATCACTGGTGAGACAGTTAATTTACATGGGAAGATGTCATTGTCCATTGTGATCCTGAAAAATCCTATTAATTATCACTGTTAAGTTGCTCAAACGCTTTCATGAGTTATTTTGGCAAAACAATTCCTCAGGGTAAGATATATTTATATAACAAATTCCTCTAAAGTCTAACCAACTGTTAATGGATTATGCAAACTTGTTTCCTTTCTTGTGGATAAATTGTTTTACATCAGTGTTCACTATTAGAAAGTCCATTGCCCACTGTAGTACTTTATCAGCTCAGAATAATCAACAGCTTCAGTTTCAATGGTAGAAAGACACCATTCTTTAATATGAATGCAGCTTTTAATCTTAGCTCAGGATGTCGGTTCTTTCATTCTTTTTTTTTCCCCTGGCTTACTTGAAAGAAAGGCAAAGGATGGCAGTTTATAAGCTCATACTCTATAAACTAAGTTGCTGTATGCAGCTATGAAGGAAGCAATATACTATTGAAAATGGATGAGCATGATCTGATTGAAATGCATGTCAGAGAAAGGCAAGAAAAAGAAGTGAAAGCTAACTGTTATTTAAAGGATACAGAAGTTTTTATACAACTTAAAGTATGTGGTGGAGCAATCTGAATTTATTGAAGAGGTTGTTTTTGCTAAAATCAAAATTTATATCTTTGTTTTCTAATCAAGTTCGTATTCAATCTTTTAATACTTCATTAATAACACTTTGGCATTCAGCTGAATATTGAGAGAAATATTCACAGAGAGACAACACTTCTGGCTGTTTTTGTGGAACGCCTTTACTAGGATTTATGAGATAGGCTGTTAAACAGTAAGCAAGGGCTGTGCGTACATATTTCACATTCACTCAGTACTGTTTCTGCTAGTAGAAGGATTTGAACTTAATCATGGGTTAGTTACAGTCCACCCAAAACTAAGCCTGCTTTAAGTCATGCGTGGCACAAATATTTTGCACTGATGTCAGACTTCAGCTGTTAGGAACACTTGCTGTCTCTGGCACTCACTGACATTAGCGAATAGCAGAGCTGCTGGCTTGATGGAGAGTACCAGAAAGTTTGTCTGTCTTTGCCTAATTGGCAGTGAGATGAGACACTGGCTACTGCAAGTGTCACTGGAAATCAGGTCACCTTTATATTCCAACATTACAAAGTCTGGCAAAAACTCAGATGTATTGTCTTCTTTGCAAATGGATTCATTGTCCATCAGTCCTTGCAGCCTGTCTTTAACTATTCATTGAAATAATAACAGAAGAATTACTGTTGTTCTCTAAGTTTCTCTCTGTTGTTTTAACAGAATTTTCTCCTTTAGGGTTTGTTATCCTTAGTCTTCAGAACTTTGGCTGTATTTTGAATGTAGGCTTGATGGTCTGTAGAAATAGCCTGGATCAGTTTGTGTGTGCTCAGTAACATAGTTTTACCATATTTGGTTCTCTCCAATGGAGAGAAGCAGCCTCTGCTAGCAAAACTCTTTATTTAGTTTTGAACCAACGATTTTGCTTTTTAAAATTACTTCTTCCTATAGGAAAGAAGAATCATTGCTATCAATGCAGAAACACTTAGGCATAGAGAAGTGTTCTGCAAAGTTAAAAGAAACAAAATGATGTGAATTTCGGGGTTTCTCATACTGATAGCACCAGCAGGGAAAAAAAAGAAAGATTCCATTACACTTTTATATAGTTTACAATGAAATACTAGGAAGTACTTTTTTCAACATTATTGAGCAAGCCCTGGTTGTTATGAGCAATGTGAACAAGGGTAATTGTTTCTCTTTCTTTGCTCAAAACTCTGAAAAAGGCAAATAACGGTTTCCTTCAATCTTCATCATTCTTCCTGACCTAGCTTGCTATGCTTTAGTCTAGGAAAGAAAGTACTAATCCCCGGAAAGTACTAATCCAATGGAAGTTAAAATCATAATTTCTATGGAGATAACAAATACAAGAAATTTTGCACAGCAAGACTCTTCCAAACTTCCAGCCTATGCTTTATCATCTTCGTGCTTCTGTGAATGATCTCTTCAGCCAAGTAATATCCCTAGGCCGTGCTCCCCATGCACTTCCTTTATTTTTAGTGCTTTTGTTTTTTCTTGTATGCAGTTTATGTCAATAGTTTTCCAAGTGGCACAGGCATTATTTGCCCTGTCAAGTCTTTTCAATCACTTGAGATAACCTCTTTGTTTTCATCTTGCGCTGCAAATGTAATAAATCAAATCCTTGCCAAAAGCAAGTTTTGAATTTTACATCATGAAATTTGCATTTCATGCTCTGTTGCTCATTCACAGAATCCATCCAATCTGAAAAGAAAAATAATACCACATGACCTGTGTATCTAATACAAACAAATGTGTCTAAGCAACTGCCTGAGCAATCCGAAGACCTAAAATTACTCATCTGAGAAACTTGTGTATCATGGTAGATAATGTATTTATTCACAGATTTCAAGGTCTGTTAGTGCACAGTTTGTACACTGAAACAGGGCCAAAAATGTATCAAGTTATGAATGATGTAATTTATTAACCTCTAGATAAATTCAGCAAAATAAAGCTGTTTTAAGATAAGAGACTCTGACATTGTTCTTCACTTTCACATGTTCAGGCAACAGCAGTCAGAACTTTAAGTGCTAAGGCGGTAGTTTGGTTTTGCTGTAGTGCTGCATTCACATACCAAAGGGAATGGTGCAAAGAAAGTTGAACGACACAAAGTAGAATTATTAAATTTTACATCCCCTGGAAAACTCTGCACTTGATAAATGCAGCATACAAAATGGGTCTTTGGTCACTTTTTGAAGTAGAACTTTTGTGCTTAGCGTGCGACAAGAACTGAAGAATTTATCTTATGAATTCATTCTGCTACTTAAATACAGTCCATTCAAGATTCTTCTGGAACTGGCTGCATGTTGGATAAGGATGAGGGAGTAGAGCAATTTTGCTGATTTAGCTCAAGCTTTGAGTGCTCAGGTTTTTAATTCTAGAATTCTCCTGTTTAAATTTCAATGTGTCAGTAAAGGCAGCAGGCATCCCGGGTCTCGCATTAATGACTTCAGCAACTTTGGAAGAATATAATGTGTTAGATAAAAATAGAACCTGCTTTTTTTGGACTGAATAAATATGAAATTATGAACAAAACGTTTGCAAACTAGGTAGATATTAGGAGATGGACGATATTCTGTTTTGGTCAGAGCTCAGGTTTTTGACTGCATCACTTCTCAGGGGATTTGAATGCACCACTTCTCACTGGATTACAAGTTGAGATCTGAATAAAGGTGTAAATGCTTAAAAAAAAAAAAAAAAAGTGATCCACTCCAGGGAGTCTCTGGAAGCACTTATTAGAACAATTCTGATTCTGTATTTCCTCTATTCCCTGTGAATACTTTGACCACTGAACTATCTGCCCCTATTCAGTCCCTCTGCTTTGGTCAGTAAGGGGCTATGGAGTACTCTTGTGTTGCTAACAGCCAAAGTGTTAGCACTTTGAGAGCCTTATTTCTTTTTAATATTCTTGGATGCTGTGTCCCACTGACCAGAAACCAATGCTACAAAAATGAGGCAGTAGGAGCAGCAATGGAGTTGCTGAACAGATGGCACGCAGGCTGGAAAGAAGGTTGGATCTGTCTTCTCTTGGCCAGGAAACCTGGATAAGACCTGTTTACTTGGTGTTTGTGTGCGTGGTGACTCTTCTCATCCCATGGAAACACTTAGATAAAAGTCAACAGATATGAACGAGGGAATATAAATATTTCTATGCCACTATGGCTGCAGGTTAAGGCAAAATGCTTAGGTCCAAACATATGAATTTGAATAACATATAGCATTGCACTGTCAATGTCACATCTCATGTATTTTAAAGCTGTACTTGACTTTGGTTTCAGCAGTTATAATCCAGAAAAAAAGCTTCAAAGCTTCTGCAGCTCCTGCCATTTTATGCTCTTTTTCCTGAAGTATGTAGCAATGAATATTGTTAACAACTTGATGTTAGAGCTCATGAATCATTGGTCTGTTTCGGTGTAGGAATTAATTTTACAGTGAGAGGTACGCTCTTTGAATTTCCTGAATTAGACTTAATTGCCAGTATGTGATTAAGAAAAAAAGCAAGAATCCACTGAGATCTCCAAGACTATGTCAGAGCCTTCTTGCATCTTTTGCTTTTACTTGGGAAGTGTTCTGCAGAAAAGCTGATCTTTGATTTCCCCATCACCCCAAATAGATATGGCAATAACAAGACAACCTTGTTATTTGTAGCTAGTATGTATTAGAAGTTTTATAGAAGATAGAAGTATTAACCTTGAATGCCTTTTTTTTGTTTTGTTTTGTTTTTTTTTGTCATGGTAGTCATACTTTTTAAAAATTATTCTTCACCTAACTCAGAAATAAATGCTGTCTTCTTCAGTAATGTTGTATAGGGCTTTGAGATCGGCTAGACTAATGAATGATTGAGAATTCATGGGCATTGTCCTATGGATTTAATTAGGCCACTGTGGTGGGATCAAATAACACAGGGGACATTCAGGTCTTGTATTTTTGCCTTTGATGACTGCAGTCAACGTCCCATACTGTTCCAACACCAATATCACTGAGGTAGGAAGAAGTAGTGTCTAAAAGATGCTACAGCACAGTCTCTTACTTGTATCACAGACCAGAATTAAGCTTCTGGTATCAGACATTTACTGTCTGTTAATTCGTTTGTATTGAACAGTAAAAACCCAACCCAAATTGTGAAGTGGATTAATACACTACCATTTCGGCTCTTTGCACTCAGTTAATGCCTGTTAATTAATTTGTTCCGAGTAGCTGGACCAAACTGTGAAGTGGATTAATGTAGTAACATTTTGTCCAAATTTCAGATCTAGTTTGGTGACTGAGGAGTTTTGCCTTAGCCCAGATCTAAGTGGGCATTTTGTCTTCATCACAGACTACCACTCCATTTGTCAGTCTGGCAGCTACTGGATAGGAAAGCACAAAACTGCCAGCTCTGTAGAGCACCATGCATGCATAGCAAAGTCTGACAGAATCTATCCAGCCTTTTCTGAGAATTTTTGTGCAGATCTCAACATAACACATTCCTGCATTACAATCTCATGTAATGTTTTATTTTTGCAAATATTCAACACAACCCTGATTTAATGGAGGGAAGGAAGAAATTGTTGTGAGCATTTCAGCAATACATTGCATGCAAGGATGTAGCATTATTAATGGAAAGTGTTCAAGCTCCTTCCCAGGTAAATAGTTCTTGATTTCTGCAAGAAGAAACAGGCTTCTCAGATTCTTAATAAAATAAGTCTTATTTTTCAGCATAAGGTAACTAGCGGATTTTTTGCAGGACATATGACCAAATCTCCTATATATAATCTGTGCTGTGCAAAGGCTATAATTTATCTGGGTGTGCCCAAATGACTGCACATGCAGAGTTCAGCTTGCCAAAATATACAGAGGATAGGATAGCCCATAGGATATAAAGTCAGTGGTTGCATTGTGTCCATTATGTATGGCATATATAAGTCTATTCTTTGATGTAGTACTTCATGCATGTCGTATCTGTTTCTATTGAGAATGGCAGGGGTTAAAACAAAGGGCATTAGAAGGAATTGCCGTTACCTTCTCTGCCTTGAATGTGTTGAAGGACCTGTACCAAAAGTGTTCCCAAATCTACCAGGATTTCTGAACTTTTGATACTGATTATGCTTTCTGTGAGGGACTGGAACTGGTCACCTGGTGAAATAGAAAAGCTTTGGAGGTGTAATGCCAAGAAGGATGTTGCTGAAGAAAAAGACATAAGAATATATATAAAGGCATTTTAGTAAACAAAAATGCAAATCTTAGGTGACTTCGTTTGGGTAGAGTTGTGAGATCAAGGTTCAAGAGAAACAGAGTCAAAATGAAAGTTAAAGGATGAACATTTTCAATGAAAAACCAAGCTTGTAGGATTACACTGCCACCTGCAGCAGGAGAAAGTGGGGGGTGTTACTTGGGATTGCAGGAGGTGTTCGGGAAGAATAGGAGGCTCAAGCAGAGTTTAGAGAAGAATAACAAGGTAAATCAATGTTTTGAATTAGATTATGGGTTGTTTTGCTGAGGGAATGGGGATAATGAGAAAACTGAGAGATAACAAGGAATTTGTGGCAATAGAGCTTGAAAAAATTGTTGAGGAAGCAAGACAAGGTTTGAACTGTAATCACAGCTTGGAGTCTTGGAGAGGATAGAAGAAATGTGTTTTATGCACCCATTCAGATATGGGTGCACGGGATTGCAGCTCCCAGATCCATTAAACTGTATACATGATTTTAACATACAATATTATTGCTTTAGGGTATGATGAAATTGCTTTTGTGCAGCACTGTTATAATGCAGTGAATTTCATAGCATTAGAGCAATGCAGAACATAGGTAAAAAATGCGTTAGTTTTCTTCCACATACTTATAGCTCGCTGCCTTGCAGCAAGATATAGAAACCTGTTTTTTTCAAGGAAGAACGATTTCTGCTATGAATAGTACTTATTTTTCATAAGAAATAAAATTTCTTTGTTAGGAATTGTTCTTCTATCCCAGTACTGAAACATGAAACAGCTTGCTAATGGCTGCTTGTGCTCTTCCAAATTTGTATTTACATTAATCTGATTTGCAGCTTTTGTGGCCTTATATAGGCTATTGATCATCACTGATTCATTTATCATGCCTTAGCATCAAGATGTGTTTTCTGTATGTTCTTTCTCATCCTCACTCTGGAAATCAGAGTGTTTTTAACGTACTTGAAGCTTGCTGGAGTTGAAGGGAAGTCCTTACACTATGAGTTCTTCCAATGGAGAAAGGAGCGTGCTCAGTGGGTGGGAATATTCAAAGTAAGAAGTTAAGGCTTTGTGTCCATGCTGTGCAATAAATTTTCCACGTGGTTTTAGTTAATTTTCAAAAGGATCAGATTTGCGAAAGATTTTAATTGCTTCAGAACTGCAGTATGTGTCTGGTATTATTTTCGCTATCAGTTTGATATCTTAGTTCAGTGGGTGATACGTTCATTAAAGTAAAACAAAATGTAGAACAATAGTAATAGAAAAAAATCCACCACCTGTTTTCAAGGCAAAATTCTATTATAGAGCACTTCAGGCTGTATGCCTTGGCAATTGCTTTTGTTATTTAAGTTACCTTTACTTAAGGTGCTTGAAGGCGCCTTTGTAGACATCTTTGGCAATTTTGACTTTTTTTCTGGCATGCTATAAAAGCAGTCTGTTTTGTTTGCTTTGCATCTGGTGTAAGCATAGTGGGGATGGGGAGAAGGGTACTTTTAGTGGTAATAAGTGATGTGTTTTTAGTGCACCATGGTGAAGGTGGAGGCATAAGGTCAGCCATTGTCTTTTTCCTTAAGCCCATAGTTGCAATGTTTTTGACAGATGCAGTCAGTCAGAGCTTGTTTGATTGCTTGTGTATAATGGGTGTCTCATTATATTTAATGAGCAGAGTGGAACCACTGAAAAGAGAGGGTGATTCACATATGGCTCAAAATGCAAATAACACCCACTAAATGATGACAAGAAAAGTCCAGAATGTTAATTTAAAATTAATAAATATATGATGTTTGACTGTCAGCTCTGTATTATTCTTGGAACAGGTATCTCTCATGGTTAACGTGTACAGAAAGGAAAGTTAATGGTATTCAATCCATTATCAACATAGAAAACCTTTTCCCTGACACAGAATAAGGAAGGTGTGAAAATAAATAAAACTTGAGTAGAGACAGGGCTCTTCCACCACAAAAGATACTGCAGAGGTTCAAGATGATAATGGAATGTCTCATTTCACAAAGCAAAAGTTCAGATTTGTCTCCGTGTTAGTTTACATTATTTGTCACATACATTACAAAAATACTTTAGAACAAATTAGCATTAAAATAGTTGTGATTTATGCATTACTGAACATTTTCAACAATAATTCAATTTTTCTTAATGTTCCTGACTCCTCAAGATAAAATAACCTCCATCCCATAAAAATACCTATAGCACAGCCAGCTGAATGTACAGTAGCAAAGATGTAGCCTGAGATTATCCAGTATTTATGAACTTAATGGGAATATTGGCTGGGCCATTTAGGAATCTGCATCACTATTTATGTAACAATTACATAGGTTGCTCTGAAAGTAATGCTTCCTCTTTATTTCCGTGGAAACTGCAACAAAGAGCACAATAACACTGTTTGATAGAACAAATTCTCAGCTACAAAAAACTATTTTTCAACATTGTCACCACCTTTAGCTATGCATTTTCACCAGTGATGAGCAAGAGCCTACATGCCGTGCTCATAGAAATCTGAAGCAGTGGAGGTAACAAAATGTAACGTAGTATTGGTGGGAAGGTTCAACCTCTGCTGCCGTACCACCAACATCCGCCTCTCGTGTCATGGACCAACGTGATAAAATAGGAGGCATTGCTTTCAGAACAGCCCTCACAGGACGGTAGAAATACCCACGCAATTAAATGAAGTTCCCCCAACAGTTTCCATTACTCAAATATCATATATTACCATACTTCACAAGCTTAGAAGCTTACATGCTCTGAGGTATTTTTAGCAGATTTTGGCCGGATTTTTCTTTTAAAGTTTGATTTTTTAGGATGACATTTACGGGCATTGAGGACAGACAATTTCTGAGCAGATGTTTCTGAATTTGTTATTGACCTTTACAATGCTCAGTTTTATTCATTGAGTTAATGATTTACATAAACAGTTGTTCTTTAACTTATAAGTAAAGATCAGCACATTTCTCAAGTTTTTTTTTTTGGTATTATTAGAAGCATAGGAAAATATTTTTTGCATGATTTAGAAATCATTAAGTATTATACTGCTGATTGTAACATTGATCTGATGATAGCAACAACCTCTAAAGCAATTATGAGGCATTAAATAAGCATTAGAGCACAAGTCTGAAATGTCAGCTGAGAATGGTGTAAAAATTAACTTTTTTAAGCTGATCTGCATGCAGTTTTAATTTCTTTGATCTTATGCAGCAATGTTATTTAGGAGAAAAACTGATATACCACTGAATACCACATCCCAATTGCCATTTTGGTTGAATTTTTCTTGCAGTGAGCATCCATTTACTTCTGTTTATTTTTTGTAGTAGTATTTGGGATTGACCCCATTTTATACCATCAAGCTTAGTGTCTAAAAACAACTAAATGGCAAGAATTTCAACCACTTTTCTGATCAATGTAGTGGGTTACAGATTGCCACTCCGGAGATGTTTCCAACCCTTATTGTGACAAATCGATAAGTATTCAGCCATCTTATTCCCATGACAAGCTCTAATGAAATTTTCTTTGCTAAGAGTAATGGTGCCTGCTACTGGATAGCAACTAGGCCATTCATTCAAATATTCAAGAAGTGAAATGACCTCAAGAACGCTTGGCAAAAAGAAAGAAAAGAAAACAACAAAACCTGGACTCGACAGTTCTCAAGGGAACTGAGGAAATTTAAACTTGTGTAACATCATAGGTTGGGCAGACTGACATCTTTTATTAAGCTACAGGTTAGAAAAATGAGGAGGCTGTTTGTTGCTTGCTTAGTGCAAACAGGAAATCAAGCTTTGTTGCCTGTGAAATCATCACGTTGAGTTCTGAGCTGTTGCTGCTGTAAGTGCTGAAACCATGACTAGAAAGGGAATTGAATGAAATGAAAAATAGGCTCTAAAAGCTAGTTATGAAATAGTGAATTGGACGATGAAATGATAGTTGGATTCTAATCAGGAAAAGAGCAGCTGAAACCTGATGATCACAGATCTGACAATGGAATTAAATAGTATAAATAAAGACTCTGGTAGGACTTCTCTCCTACCATTTTGGTTTTAAAAAATTGCAAACAGAGAAACAGAATTTTTGTTTTAGTGCACTCTTCTTAGAAATGCGTATGTTATAGTATATAATTTTCTTTATTCTGAAATTTTAATGCAATTTACTTCAAGAAATAAAGGTAAATTCAGTAAAAATACTTATGTATGCAAAATATCCACCCTTGAATTGGAACCTTTTCAGTGTTTTGACTTTGAATCAGGTGCTATGTGTACATATCATTTCAAATTTCTTTGTTTCTGTTTCATATACTGGTTGAGGATCAAGCCATCAGTTGCCAACTGCTTGGCATTAAGCAAAATCTTTTGTTCTGCCCCCCCTTTTTTGTTTTGGACAAATGGGGAAACTGTTACAATAACCACAAACAGCGGTGAATTGTTAAACATGCTGGTAAAATACTCTTGACTATTTATTCCTGTTTACCTGTGTTCTATAGTGATGCTTTTTACTACTCATTTAATCAGTCATGTGGCTGTTAGATACCATGGAATGATGAAAAAGAGAGAAATCATCAAGAAATAAGTATTTAAAAACCATCAGAGAGATTTGAAGAAGGGACAGTATTAAATGGTCTCAGTAGAAGCACTTACATTTCTGTGCCCAGCCTGCAAAAGCTTTCTTCTCCATTGCAACAAACTAGTTGTGTTTAAAGAAACAATTTTTTTCCGAAGTCCTCCTCAGAAATCTGGACTTGGACACCTGAAGTCTTTCCAGCCTGCTGCTTTCCTTTTGAACTTGGCTTTGTATTAATGACTGCAGTGTTGTCTCATGAAGTATAAGCTCACTTTTTCTTCCATTTTTGGACCTTCCACAGATGTGCATGGTTAACCTGCCATAAGAAATGATAAATCAATTGCTTATAGGTCTATGACTACCAAAATTTTGGGAGATCTAGGTATTGAGCAATCTAAAAATTCCTTTTACTCCTCAACTTAGCATAAAAAGAAAAATGATACAAGATGTAACACTGAGCATGTCATACTCATTTCCATGACGATGCATCTGAGAGGTCATCCTTACACTGCCTTGAGCTGAAGGGCAGCCACGAATGTAGGAGTTAGCATAAGTCAGAACTGTGATCAGTTTAGTGCTGCTGCTGCTGATCTAAGGAACTGATATTTCCTCCTAGACATACTGGTAGTCATTTTTTTCTTTCTGTTCTTAGCAACGTCACAGATGCATGCCAGCCAAACTGTCTGCTGTGTTTACAGTGTAAGTGAGTTTGAAAGCTTACTGCTTTGCACATTTGCCTCTGGACAGAATTCAGCTCTTTCCTTTTTGTTTGACACTTCATGTGTTTTTATCTTGAACTTTCTCATGAATTTTTATTAGGGAAAGTTCTTTTGGGAGAGGAATTGAAAGACAAAAATAGGGACCCAAGTGGCCTTAGACTGAAAGATTAGAGAGAAGTGGCAAAGCCTTTGGGAAAGATGGGAACTCCGAATCGGGGTGAGCCTCAAAAGATTTTGAAAATTGGCAGAACTGTGAGAAGGGATTCTCTGCATGGTTCTCACTGCTCTTTGACTTTATCATGGCTAAAGCTGACAGATGAAGACTTGCTTTCCTTATTCCTGTTTGTCACCAAATTTGCAAAGTCGTGCAAAAGCTCATAGATGTAAAGCAGTGTTTTGGCGGTGCTGTGCTCTGTGGGAGTGCAGGTGGGAGGCTTCTAATACAGATGGCAGCAGGAGCAGCTTGTGGAGTTCTTGACTGATGTTCAGATTGTGTCATCAAGAAAACTCATTCATTTTTTCAATTTTATAAAAATATAGCATAGAGATGAAACTGCCCTTAGATTATAAGTAGCAGCTATTAAAACAACAACTTGGATTCCAGAAGTGACTGAAAAACTTGCTGCATAAAGAGAATAGAGAAAAGTGTACGGTAGGATGTAACTGCCTTCTAGAAATCAGACATTTCATTCAACCTATGATTTGTTTTGCAAAACTCTCCTGACAACCTGGATAAATAGTGGTGATCTGAACCTTTCCCAGTTTGAAAATTAATTCCTAACACAGTACAAATTGGTGTGTTGTTTCTTTTAGAAAGCAGCCTGCATCAAGGTAAGAGCTCTTGGAGATGGGGAGAGGCTGGTTCTGGCCTGGAGAGGAAGTTTGCAAAAACTGTAGGATAAGATAAAAGAAGAGGGTAGCCTCTGGGAAACTGCAGGTCGTGCATAGAGAAAGCACTGAAAGGTTCGGAGAAAAGATGGGGAAGGAAGGCAGAGGTGTGCAGAGTTTTCTGGGGGCAAGAGAACACTGAAAAATTTGCTGTAGCTCCTGAAGTGCTGAACTGCCTGAAGCTCATCTGGAGCTAAATGCCCCAGAAAATCCAGTGGGAAAATGAAGGCTTGTGTATAAACCACTTCTATTTCTGTTCTTTCAGATGTGGTAGCATGAAGTTATCTTTATGTAAAAGAAACCTACACCTGATATTCTAACTTATACTTGAGTTTTGTTGTAGATTGCTTACTTTTAGCTTACAAGTTTTTGGTGCTTTTTGAGAGATCAATAGCTGGGGACAATCTTGTCAAGTCACCTCTGAGTTGTTTGCCTGACAGTATGGATTGAGAAGTGACTGAGTATAGATGCAACTTGAAATGTGATAATAGAAAATTTATGTAAAGCGTTTAAAGTATGGCTTTTTAAAGGTCCCATGTAAGTGTTTGAGGTAAGATAAACCTTGATGAAGATTTATGATTTAAGCAGTCCTCTGGCTAGGATGTAAGGCACTTAAGTTTAAATCTAGTCTACAGGGATACAAAATGAATATGACCTGCCCATTCTTGCTTTCATCAGTGGAATAAACCTACAGTTTTAAATAGTTTGATACATCATCAGTAATCACTGGAAAACCCTTAATATGAAGACTAGAGCCAGCAGTTCATGTTAATTTTACCTAAAGATAGAGGGACTGGAAATAACAAATGAATGTTATTTTGAATGTCATTATAATTTGTCTTTTTCTTTTTTTAGGAAATCTTTAAGATAGAAGGCAACCTTGGAATTCCAAGACAAAAAAGGGCTATTTTGGCAACTCCAATATTAATTCCAGAAAATCAAAGACCACCATTCCCCAGATCTGTTGGCAAGGTAAATGAACAAAAATAGGGTCAAATTTTGATATTAATTAATGTTTTTCTTTCTAAGTAATATTTTTAATGTTTTTTCCATCTATATTGTATAGATGAAATTGGCTTTGTATTCATAGGAGACTTCAGTAGCATCCATTCTGGTAAAATACATTCATCAGAACCGTGTGGTTTCATGAAGGTGCTATCTGTAACAGAGGTTGCTGCCTATGTGTGTATGTGTGTGTGAGGCTGGGGCTGAAATCTAGGCTGGGAATATTATGAAGAATATCTTACTGAATAGTGTGAAATATCTTGTTTTTATTCTTAATATCTAGAAGGAATTCATAAGAATTACACAAGGACATATAAAAATGTCCTAAATTCAGGTACTGAAATTCATTTATAATGTCCAAAGATTGAGTAAGACATTTTTGGTTTGACTTTTGATGGAAAAGTGGAGAGTTTTTCTTGCATATACAGGCAGCCATATGAACAAGAATTCCAACAACACCTTCTCCAGATCTTTAGATATACGGCTGGAATAGAAAATCATTCAAACTGAAATACGATTAACTATTTAAACGGCTATTTAGGCATCAGAAGTTGTAAATACATGAATGTATTTTGCGTGCTGACAGTTTTGAAACAGGAACCCTATGTGTTCCTCTGATTTTAGTGGGTGTGACAATGATGTAACAGCTTATAGACCTGCAGAGTGTGTTCATAATTCTCACCAATGGGATTGCTTTAACTAAATGCACAACTCAAGGGCAGAATTTTACTCTACAATCAATGTGTAATTTAGCCAGCTGGCACCTAATCACTTCCTTTAATAATTAGGAAATGTTGTTTTCCATTCAGTAAAAGGAGAGAATAATCTCTGAAGAGTTTTTATCCCTTTTCTCTCTCAGTAATTTATTTAAAGTCATTTCTAAACTTTTCCCTTCGTGTTTCAGTGTTTGAGAATTAATGACCAGTAACTTAGTAAATATTGTTGGTTAATATATTAGCAATAAATAGTTAATTTTTAAGACTCATCTTGCTCAATTTTAAAGGAGGGAGGCGATTGGAAAGGTTACTTACATGGAGATCTGGTGTCTTTTTATTTTTATTATTTTTCCCTCTCACTCTCCTCCTTTCTTGGGTAGTCTGAGTTGCTCTCTACAAGTGCCTTCATTAAGTATTTTTATTGCTAGTTTAGGATGATTGTACTGGTCAGTGAGGTTCCTTGAGCAGAATGAGATGAATCTGGTCCTATTTGTACTTAATGTCTTCCTACTATCTTGCATCTTGATTTGTTATAGTTCCTGAAATGCTAGTTAGGGATCACATATTAGGTGTGGTAGATGATGTACACAGAAGTGTACAAGCATCTGGAAGTCTTTTTTTCAGAGGCCCTAAGACACCTATTCACAACTGCTGGATTAAATTACGAATGATCAGCTCCTTGAAATAATTGGAGCTTTCATCAGTTTAAAAAGTCTTTAAATATGATTTTTCTTCAGTATATTTCTAACTTAGTTATCTAGACAACTATTTTGGCTGTAGTCTGTTGCAAGGAATAATATAATGTGCATATGTGATGGGTGAGACAAAACTTTCAGAGATATTTTAAATAAGGGAATGAAATATTCTAGGTCAACTGCAGTGATTTTCAACTGTGAATGCTTAATATAGCATAAACAAAAGGGTTTAGAGCTTCGAACATATACTGATGGTAGGGAAGAGAATTTATTGTTCTTTAAATAAACAATTCAGTAGGAGTGAATGCTGAAAATAAAAGCATTGATTTTAGGTCTTTTGGACATCTCACAAAGATTTATGAACTATGTGAGGAAGTCTGTACTACTCTAGAGAGCCTTAGACACCCAATTCATATACCTCTTCCAGACCCTGCACAAATTGTAGAAAATGTTGATCTTCTCATTTAACTTTAGATGTTTATTGTGAATTGTATGTAGCTTCATGAATTTACAAAATTTCTGCACACTTCTCTGAGGTGTGAGAAACACTTCCTCTTCTACGTTATTTTGAGGCTTATCTATAGAAGCCTCAACAAGACACTGCGTGGGCTGATGAATTGCAGTTACTGATGTGTACGAATTTTCCTTGAACTTAAACTTTGCCATCTCTCTGGTCTGTTGTAAGCACCGTGAGTGTGATGTTGCAGACGTATTTTATAGTTGTAGTTTCTATAGTCTTTAGAGGAAGAGAGAAAACTTAGAGAATACAGATTAAAAGCTTCTAACTAGGAAAATTTTCATGTTATAATAGAATTTATAAAATGAAAGAAGAAGACAAGGCAGATTCTGGACCACACCTCTGTCATGTAATTGGCAGCAGTCATGGCTGAGCACTAGTGAAATTTTGCTGTGAAGGGAATGGCAGAGATTTTTGCACCACAGGGGCTCACAAGGGCTGGCCCCATCTGCCCAACGCAGTGAGCAGTGTCCTGAGCTCCACGGTGGTGGGGGCTCCTGTCAAAATCCCGTGAGCCATGGGGTGACTCAGGCCGGAGCCAGCGTCAGCTTGAGCTGAACTGTGATGGCTTTTCTATGAGATTCCTGTTCTTTCCCTACTCCTTAGCTGCAGATATAAAAATGAAATATAGAGGCTTTTGGAAGGGACTGTAGCTAAGGAACAGTGTAGCATTTAAATAAATGCTTCCAAACTTGAGCAATATTTTGTTTCAGTGTGCACTGTGAAGTATTTCATAAGAAGCTCTGTAGTGAATTCATTTCTGGTAAAAACATTACCCGGGCTCTTTTCAGGGGTGCCCAGTGACAGAACAAAGGGCAATGGGCACAAACTGGAAAGTAGGAAGTCCCATACAAACATGAGTTAAAACTTCTTTACTTTGAGGGTTACAGAGCACTAGAACAGACTGCCCAGAGAGGTTGTGGAGTCTTCTTGTCTGGAGATATTCAAAACCCATCTGGATGCTTTCCTGTGTAACCTACACTAGGAAACCTGCTTTAGCAGAGAGGTTGGACTAGATGACCTCCAGAGGTCCTTTCCAACCCCTATGGTTCTGTGGTTCTGTATTTCATATTTTATTCAGGCATGTCCAGGCATATTTTTTGTATGAACTAGAGGATATAGAGGAATCCAGAAGTTTATAGACACAGCTACTATTTCTACGTCTTCTATTTGGTCGCCCAATACTGCTATGTCTTCATCTCCATTGGCAAAATCTCAAAGGGAAACCAAAGAGTGAAATTTAGAGAAGGAATACACTGTTTGGGTATAGTAAAAACATAATACTGAATGTTATTGAACTTGCTTCCTGTAAGGGTGAACATAGTTGATTCAGTCTGTCAACTATTATAGTGAAGAAAAACAAATTAGTTCCAACTGTATGAAGTCATTTTCAGAATAATTTCTACTTCAGAAAGTTGCTTTCTGCCATGACTTGTGTTTGAGAGAGAGTATAGAAAAAGGATTTATCAAACTAAGGGAAGAATGAAAGGCATCTGTTATGGTAACTTTTTCTAACTATGGCTGTAACAGATATCCAAACATGTCTGAAGACTGTGTCACCTGCTAGAGGGTCAGAAATCATCCCCTGGGTACAGGAGTTGTCTGTGCTGTTTCGGGGTTGGAATAGCTCTGTGTGGCATTCCACAGATGTTGAATCTTCGTACTGCTCCAGCTATTGCCAGATGAAGCATACCTCTATAATTTCTGAATTGGAACTCCATGAGCATATTTAACACATCAAGCTTATTTCTGACTCAAACATTTCAAGTAATTTTCCGAAAACATTAAGTTCTTCATGTGATAAAACATAGCAATAAAAACACTTAGGAACTAGGAATTCTAATTAAGTAATGCAGGGGAGGTGCATGGGGAAGGGGGCAGGGTGGGGCTAAGGAGGGAGCTGAAATAACCACACACTTCCTGTGTGGAAAATAATCACAATTCTTGTTTTGCTTTCTTCTTTGTTACTCCAGAGTTACACTTGCTGCTGGTAAGAAATGTAAAGCGTTCCTGACTGAATGGGGTGTGGGATAGAATTAGTCAGAAATGACTAGTTTTGCTTGATTCCATCACATGGTGCTGTTTGAGTGTCTACATAAAAGTTAGGATTTCAGATTCACCCCGAGCATTATCTTCCCTTTCTTCCACCTACTTCAGAAAATTACCAATCTAGTTTATTCCTTTGTCCCGACTGCCTTCTGTTTCCCAACTCCTAATAACACAATGTTGCCTGGAAATGCACAAGGTTGTTTGGAAGAGATTGCAGCAGCTGCCAGCAGTCGAGCTGATTATTAGCACTTGGTTGGGAGAAAGGCAGATGTGCAAAATTAGGAGAACAGGAAGAGAAAATTATTATTTTTATAATTAGGAATCAATAGCATAATAAGAAAATCATTGTCATTTTAGAGGACTTTATTCATTAAGATTTAGTGCTATAACTTGGGAAGGAGATATTGCACTGGAGAAGTTGAAAGATTGCATTGTTTTAATTACTTTGAAAATTTCAAATCAGTGTTTAGCATAACAAGGAAATACATGTGTAGGGGATGTCTTTGCTGTTACTGGCTTTCTAGCACACCCGCTCAGGGATAAGATTATTGCCTAGCCATTTGCACACCCTTGGTTAGAGTACCTCTTAATTAAATAACTATCATAGTCGTGCTGTGTTTGTAGGTAAAGGAATCTCACCTTTTAGCAAAATCTGAGCTTCTGCATATTATCCTTCATTCCTGAGGGAGAATAGGGAGATTAAAATATTTTAATCCATTCTTGGTAATATGGGCCTCTGTGTCCAGATGGCCCCGGCTACAACTGTTGACTGTTATTGATGTGTTTTGTTTAGCTCTTGCTGATATAGCACCGGGATATGATATGCAATTTTTAGTCTCTCTCCATATGTTACTCTTCCGTTTTATTTGTCCACATCAAGTCAAATGAAGTACAAAACAGTGGGACGCAGGATCATCCTGTAATTATGGTGATAGGTTGTTTGTCAGTGCACTGCAGAAAAGCATTCTAAGACTAACTTCAAGTGGTGGTTCTATGCATCTATTTGATGACAGTATTCAGATGTACTTTAACTGTGGTCATGAACTCACGATGGTACTCTTTGAAGTTTAATCCTTACGCTAACACAGAGCTCAAAATGCAGGAAGGTAATTGTAAGGACAGTTGACAAGTTCCAGCTCTGAATCCATTACTCTATTGTTTAATTTAAATGAATACCCTTCATTAGAATGAGTATAATGAGTATTTATAGCTGTTGTAACATAAGATATGGAAGCCGTAAATGGCTTTGCAAAAATTGCCTGGACTTTTAATGGTTAGTGAAGACCAGAAGACAAACAGAAGGATGCAGGAGATTCTGCAACAAATAATAGCTGAACAGAGAAAATGCAAAACCTTGAGTTTTGCCAATAACAGAATTTGTTCCTTGTTGCTTGGCTGTTGATTTTGTCTTTTGGAGAAGAAAGGAGTGGAGTGTTCTCTTCAGGTATTTTATATCAGATAGTATATATATATTCCCTACCTTTCATCTGTGCTGATGGACAGCTAAGCTGCCAAATGACAATTAGATGACAGAACTGACCTAAGCTCAAGAAAAAAAGTAATGCAGACTATCAACCACAGTAGAGATTTCTAAGATCTATGATGAGAGTGGGTTTTTTCATCTTCGAAGTGGTGAATTTAAGGAGAGTGGGGTTTTTTCCTTCTTCAAGTTGTGAATTTAAGGCAAAGTGAAAACACAGCTTGTATGTTAATTCAGTGATAGAAAACCCTAAGAAGGAGAGGAAACTGAAGATAGCTGGATGGAAAAGCTGCTGGAAGCTTATTAGTTTTGAGTGGATATCTGATTGAGGCTTTTTGTATATGATAAATTATATGCTTCACAGAAGAGGAGAGTTAAGTACTAAAGATGAAGCAGGAAAAAATGCTGAACTTGAAGTAAATTTGAAAAGAGACAAGAGACAAGTGACAAGAGAGACCAGATCATGATCCACAGATCTCTGAAGAGAACCTAGAGGGAGGTATTGTATTTCAGATGTCCTCCTGTAATCTACAACAGAGAACAAGATCTCCTGGAGAAGTTAAAAGCTGAATTAAGAAGTTTAGTTTTTTCTATTGGAAGATTAGGAAGAAAATGGGAGAGGAAACGGGGAGAGCAGGGGAAAGGAGCTAGCTAAGATTGCTAAGTCTGGAAGATAATGGTGTAGACTGACAGAAAACAGAATGATGTGCAGAACAGAAGAGATATACCTAAATGCTTTTCCAGCACTGGAAGAGATGTGTGACTCCTTACCAACTTCCCAGCTGGTAATGTCTGAATCTCTGTCAAAAATAATACTAATAAATACTACAATTTTACTATACAAAAAATAATACTAATAAATACTAATAAAATCCACTGGCCTCTTGAAATTATTTTTTAATATCCATTTTGTTCAAGTCATCACCGTGACAGGTCTAAGTGATCGGACTACACCAAAGAGTATGCTCAGAAAAGGGGAGATGTTTATCAGCGGAGGTTCTGACTTCTCCAGAAGGAAAGGATATTTAAGCTGTGACGGCTGAAAAAGTGATGTCATCAAAGGAACAGTGGAATGGTTGACTTCTGGGAAACACTGCAGGGTGGGGACCTTTTTCAGAGAGTGGAATTGCTTGGGTACAAATTGTTTCGGCTTCTTGCACCGAGGTTTGATGGCATATAAGGAGAACACTCTTCTAAAGTGTGAAGAAGAAACGTGTCTATCAATCTATACAGGAGAAGACACATTCAGAGATGACAGCACACAGAGTGGAAGAAGGTTGGAGAGGAAGGGGGGAAAATATCTGAAACTGATCCACTTTATTGCATTTCAGAAATAAAGACAATCTTAAGAAATAAATCTCTATTCCAGCTAGGAAAAAGACTGAGACTTGTGGAAAAATCCAGTTATGTTCCTTGTACATAGCTAAGTACTAATTATGTACAACTAGTAGGTTGGGCAGAAACACGTATGTCAGAGCTCAGTTTGTTCAGCCTTGCACGGTAAGTGTTTGATTTAAATCTAGAGTGAATGTAGTCATTTAAGCTGAAGGAAAATTCTGGCATAATAACAAATGGATATACATTTTTGGCTGAAGATTAGGGAAAAAGTTTTTGGTCCTCAGAGAAGAGGAATTAATTTCCACCAGTCTTCCTGGATGGAGAATTCAGTGTTTGATAAATATGCAGTCACAGTTGCATAATACAGCTGCTTCTGAACACAAAAAAAAAAACAAAAAACCAGACACCAAGAGATTTCCTCCAATTCTAGAGTTGTTGAAAATGTGTAATACCCTGCTGATTTGGACCTAAACAGACTGTTGGAGATGTTGGAGTTTAACATGTGGTGAAATTCACAGCTTGCTTGAAGGGATGTCACCCTTTTGACCTTCATGGAAAAATACCAACCTACCTCAGCAATGAAAGTAATGAAATGAACAGCACTGCATTAAATTAAAAGGCTTTCAATGCAAGTACATGAACTACTAAACTACAGCATGTTAATTTTCATTAGAGGATATGTATTTGATATCCCAACAAACCGTTAAGTGAAAACAGAACCTCAAATTTGTCTAGTTTTCTGAAAGGTCTCTCTTCAAACTTTCCTTTTTAAAATATTGATGGTCACATAAACAATTCCAACAGAATGCATTTGTTCTCTTTAAGTTAACAGAATTTTAATGGAAAGTCTTTTTAAAATGCTCGTTTGCTTAAGAAATTTTAGAAGAGTCAAACTTGAGCAGCAGATGCCTTGAAAAGCTGGAAAATAAGAATTTACCATCATTTTTCAGTCTTTAGTGTCATTAACACGTTTAAAAGAAATTTTAACCATTTGAGGAATACTTTCTAATCTAGTTACTATGGTTACAAGTTTTGTTGGAGATACAGCTGTTCTATGGCAATAATGGAAATAAACTTTCTGCCCGATATTGAAATATCAAGTAGCTAATTTCCTGCTATGTAATCAATCATGTTAATGACCCAAAGTAAAGCACCAAAGAGAAGAGATTTTGTGCTATAAAGTTGTTCAGTGAAGTATACCATAGCTTAACTGTCACGTTGTTTGTGTTAACTTTGATCTCAGAATTTGATATCTTAAACTGTGTTGCAGATGAAGGTAGAGGGGGAAAAAGTCACTTTTTGCCTATAAATTACCTGTGTAAAATAATTGAGATAAAACAAAACCATGGCAACTAACTTTTCATTCATTCATTAATGGAATTTTAGATACATGTCTAAGGAAAATGAATTTGGATTAAGTGCAGCAGGTGTACCATCTAGTGATGCCCAGTTACACACTTTTCTGTCCTGTGTTTTTTAATTAAATGTTATATTATAGTCATCTTTGCAAACACTATAGAAGCTCTCCCAAACTCCAGCCCCTCTCTAGCATTCTTGACTCAAACTCCCAGTCTCATGTTTCAAGACTCACATTTGGGGTGCTGTTCTGTACCTGGTCTTGGACAGGGAATGCCATTGACTATAGCAGCCAGAGAGCTCCCTGTAGGGATGCAGAATAACTGATTAAGTTGCCATTTCCTAACCTGTTTCTCCATGATTTTCATGAAACTATACTGATTTATTTTACTTTGTTCAATCTTCATCTTTGCAATCTTTCAAGATGACTCTAAGTCTTGACTTAAACTAACGGAAAGTTTTTGTTATGCACCTTGAATTTTCACTGTCTTGATTTAATTCATTTATTTAAAATAAGCACTGATTCCGTCCAGCTTGAAAAAATCTGTTTTCTTATTGAACAAACTTCTTTGCTCAATATCTTGATCTCTGCATTTTAAGCCAGGCCAAATTTGGCCTTAAGATACAAGGCCTAATTGCGTAATCTCAGATTGATAAAGCAGGATATTTGGATCCAGGATTTCTGTTTGTTTTGTTACCTTTAATTTGTAAAATTGGTTCCTACAAATCTACTTATTGTAATGCTTCCTTTTGAGTAGTATAACAAATGCAGCAGACTTGTCCAGCATTTCACAACAGTGTGCTGTGTTAATATATTGTTAGTAAGGAGATGAGATCTTCAGAATTCAAAAGTCAGTGGAGAGAACATTACCATAGAGTGTCCTTTAAGTCAGTTAGGGTATTTGATAACCGTGAATTTTCAGACCAATTTGGGTGTGATCTGTTTGTTACCTGAATACTGTACTTTCTCTATCCAATCATTTTTCCCTTTTCATTCCTTTTGTTTCCTATTATGAAAAGTCTGTCGCTAGCAAGTTGGTAGTGTAACATAAAGCAATATCCAAATAAATGACATTTTAGAAAGAAAAATAACTTATCCCTGCCAATTTATGAGATAAATACTGTCATACTGTCAACCTTGATACTTGCATTAAGGAAAGACTTTAATAAAGACATTTTGTGGACTGGACTGGCAATAAATTTGATATTACTACCTGTGGCTTGTTAAAGTGGCACTAAGAAAAGATGGCTGGCAGTGTGTTTCCAGAAGGAAAAATGATATGTATTATATATGGCTCATCTGCAAGGTGGAGTAAACAGCTGTCACACAGAACAGCAGTCATTTTCTTCCTTCTGACTAACTGCTGGATCTCTTCAATGATGACTGACTAATTATAACCCTTTTGTGTTTTGCTCTTCATTTTACTACGCATGGATAATTTTTCTTTTTCTTTTTTTTTCTCTCACATTTATACTACTGTATAGTAACAGATGAATAGTGTGGGTGAAAGAATACGATGTTAACATGTATAATGACAGCTGTTTCAGTTCAATAAACATTTTTCTTTTCCTTCCCCAGACTTTTGCTACTCTTTTCCAGCTGCCCTATAAAGGCAATTTTCTTTTTTAACCTTTGCTGTTAATTGTCTTTCCTGCTTAGTTTGTAACTCTATTTGTGAAATTCAAGAGTGAACTACGTCATTTGTTAGCACATAGGAATGGAATTACTTTTATGTCTTTGTACCTTTAACTGTATAAAGAGGACACATTCTTTTTGCTTTGCCTTATTTAAAACTAGCTGATGTCTTTTATCGTAGTTAATAATATGTCATTTTGAAGTAAATGTTACTCTGCTCTTTTGACCTATTTTTCTCTCAGGGTCAAATACTTAAGAAGTATGAATTATTTCATTGTAATCACCAACCCACTGTTGAATTAAAATCTTCAATTTCCTTTTGCCCATCTTTTGAAATGAACATTCTAGTCTGACCACTCTTTTTTCTTTAAAATAAGTCAAAAAGAGAAAAATTACCATTGAAACATTGCTTAAACAAAGGCAAATGAAAATTCAGTCATCTGTACTTGTAGATTAATCTGCTTTCCAATGTTCTGTAATTAGATTAACAACAGCTTTGATTTGGGGTTTTCTATCATATTCTTTAAGTTTTCTGAGACTGTTTGTGAAGTCACGTGATCGCTGGAATGTATATACTTGGAATTTAAATACAGGAATCATGCTCTCCGTGCTAGATTTATATGCACATACGTACTCAGAAATGCATACCAACATGCACACGTATTAAGATTCTCTTGTACTCTCTTCTTGGTCAATGCTATTGCTTTGCATGTGCTCTTTCTCCCATTTTAATCTATAAAATGCTGCTATGAACACATTGATTCTATTGGAATGTCTACCAATTTCATCTGCTCTGATGTCAAGAGGTATTGGTAGCGTTGTTATTCCTCCAAATCTTATTCTTCTTCCGTGTCTCTATTACTGTCTCATATTTCTGAAGAACAGGTGAATAAAACAGATTAACAACTGAAATAACCCTTAAATAATTGCACATTTTTTTGCAAACACAGTATTTTAGTATTTTGTTTTATTTGAGATACAATTTAGGCTGAGATACAAAAGTCTTCATAAGCTTGCCCTTATCACTAAGCACTTCCATGGAATGTCAATGTGTTAAGCACATACCAGGCACTTGGCTGTATCATTGTACAATGATGTCTGACCTTAAGCACAGTGCAACTAATACATTCTCCCAACTATGTGGAAAGAACTTCTTATCAGGCCAACCGTCCTAGGAGACTTAATTGTATTTATAGAGAAAATTGTTAAAGTACCTTTGGAAAACATGATTGTAATCAGGGTTTGAATTTGTCTATCTTTTCTGTATCACTCATATTTTCACACTGCTTCAGTGTGAAAGTTTTGCTTTTTCATTTCTACACTGCGTTGAAGAAATTATTAAGCTTACATTTTCAGTTGAGCTTGCTGGACATGAGAATGGATTTTGATAATAAAAATCTTTATAACAATGATGTCTAGAAATTGAAAATAGTAGTGATCCCTGTTATCCAATAACATGTGTCTTAATATATTTTTTACTTATTAGAATTGCTAAAAAACAGGAAATGTGAATGTAGCTTAGTGTGGATAGAAGTTGAATTCAGGGGCTATATTAATTTAAAAAATTCATGTCCAGACCTGATGTACAATATATTACGAGTATTTTCGTGATCAATTGAAGCAATGAAGGCTGGTTTCCTGCAAAGATTCATTTCCTGCAATAAACGCAAATCTTCTTCCCTGTGATAACACCTCAAGCACAATGACCCTAAATCACCTCACAGTACCCCCAGCACCACTGGTGTTATTTTCTACATTCTGTCATTGAAAAGTGGGTGAGAGAAAGCACATCCTGGAGCTACAGCCAGCCTGGCTGGTCAATGAATATGCATGTGCAAAACAAAAACTCTTCCTTCCTTTTGTCTCTGCAGATGCTAGCACGTGTTTTTGCCATATAAATGGCTAAAATGTTCATAGAATTTCTAGGAACATTGGAAATATTTTTTGGTCCAATTTAATTGAAACTAGAAAATAAGGTTAAAATGGGTGAGTTATCTATACCATTTAGGTGATCAAGCTATTTGTAGGACATCAGAATAAAAAATAAAGCAAGTGTTTAGGCATTCCTCAATGGATTCTTTTCTACTTGACCCACAAATCCCTAAATGTTACTGAAGAGCTGTTGTTCCCTGTGAGTTGGATTAATGGTTACATCAGGCATATCAAAAGAGCAATGTCTGCAATTAACTGATTATGTATGGGAAAAACTATAAGGATCTGTGTGAATTTTATCACCAATAAAAATTAGAGAACAATACAAAGCCTGCTGAAATTTTGTAAATATGAAAACATAATAAATCAACTTCTCTGTTATTACTGTGCTGCTGGGCTTTCAAGTCTGAATTTTCTAAAAGTCACCGGAACATGAAAATTAATTTGAATTATTAGATTCTATTTTATATACATATATTAATTTTTGACGAAAAAACCTCACCATACCATATAGTACCATAGTACTATTACTGAATTGTAGCAATTTATTTTATTGTGAGGATTTTAGATTGATTGTTATTTAATGAATTATCTCCTTAAAAAAAAAACACACACAATTATGATACAGTCAATACTGCTTTGGAAAAAAATGTATTAATATCTATTAACGAGAAAACTTAAAAAACAGGCATATTATTCCTTTTAGGGGAAGGCTGATGAAGAATATTATTTGTAAGTAGTAGAGTATTGATTGTAGTGATCTTTGTTTGTTTTTTTTTAATATCAACTTCCACAAAGATTGGTGATTTCAAAACTGATAGGTAAAAAGTAACAGGTGTTGTTCATAATCAAGTGTTCTGAGCTCGGAACATCTTAGCTGCTGAATGTCTCCTGCTCATTTTCTCATTGACAAGTGACAGACTTTGACTGTATTTCATCATATAGAAAACTTTCTGATCTTGAACAGTTTCTTAATTCTGGGAACCAATTAAGCGTGTTCACTGATCATAACTCATTTATATAATTTATATCAGATGAAGACATGTACAATGCTGTGTTTCTGCACTCTGGTGCAATATTTACTTGCAGCAGAAGAGCCAGAAATAATTTGTTCTTCACATGTTTTTCAAATGAACAGTTTTCTAAAATTCTTATTAGACTGGCAGTGTTAATTATATTTTTAGAATTAGACTGAAAATTTCCTGTCAGCTTTTTAAAGCAGAGGCTGGAGGCAAAATACAGCCAGGCTGCCATTTTTTTTGTCCTTCATTCACTGAAGAAGGGGCTCCCTGCTGCTTGTATAATGAACCATGTGAGCCCTTCTGCAGAAGCTCTAAAAATAAGGAAGTATTGTGTTGAAAGGCTGCTGAAATTGTTTCATTGCAAATAATTTAGTAGCAGGATTTGTCATGAATTTGCGGTCAGGAGATTTGGGTTTTTATAAATTTGTGTGACAAGCAAATAGCTAACAAAAAGTTAACAGAAACATTTTTTTCTTCTGTTGGTGGCTCAGAAAGACTGTAAGAGAGTTTCTCAAAATTCCCAACCTCCCTTAAAAAGTAAAAGTCCTGTTAAAATTGGAGAGTAAGCACAGTAAGATATTCTCATTAAAGGAAGGGGACAGGACTCTGAAGAAACATCTCAAACTGAGATGTCAAAATAAATGGGTGCAGAACAAATCAGGAAAAAAAGAACACAAAGTAACATAGACCAAACTTGATGAGAGTTCAGACAGGAGACTGCTGAACTCCTATCTGTGGCATGTAGCTACTCACAGGCATTTGGTTCACCTGTACTGGAAAACTGCCGTCAAATACACTGCTTGTCCCTTTTTAAAAAGGCACTAGGAAGCCTTGGTATGTGATTGGAACAGCCTGTTGAATCCCACTCCTTTGCTAAGTAAATCAGCCAAAGCCGAGATGTTCTACAGTCGCTGAAACAGATGAACTCCTGGATGAGCATGAAGTGCTTGGTCAACAGGGCTCTTCTGAAGCCAAGTCATAGCTCATGAATGTATTTAGATCTTTGAAGGAGCCAAAGGTGTTTATATGTCTGATCAGTAAGCCTTGCTTGGTTGTTGCTACAAAGAGGGTATGTCTTGGTGAATAAAGTAATAAAAATAAAACTGAAACATCTGTGTGGAAATACATTTTTGTGGGTAAGATTTTACCACTAGATGTTTTCAAGGGTCTCTACAGTGATTTATGGTGTTTAACATAGTAAAAAATGGTCTGAAAAAGGAGAAAATGTGGTGACAGAGTTTGAAGATGTTCCAAAATAATTTCAGAGAATGACAAGTATCGCAGAGACTATAGTGTTGCAGAAAGACTTAGCAGACCTGAATGACTACATTTGCTGATAACTGCAGATTAAGTATGTGTAAAATTTGAGAGCAATTCTGGAGCCATTGTGGATCACTTTCGCGTTGCTATTATGCTTGATGGTTTGTGCTCTGCTGTTGGTACAAGATGCTATTGGTCATCAGAGTTATAGGGGCAGATGGATCCTGGGGCTGAGCCATTACCATTCCTATTTAATTTGCTGTGCATGACTTGTCTTTGAATTGCATTTTACTGATCTCTGTGAAGATAACAAACAGCAAACAGATCTCAGTGTAGCTGCACAAGTGCTTCCTTTGCTGTTCTATATTCTCGGAAGCCATCTCAAGTTTAATTTTTAGTTCTAAATACAACTTTTATCATGTGAATGTATCAGGAGAGCAGAGAGAAAGGGTGAGGAATGTCTGACTCATTATTTGTATTCAAATATTGCTTTATTATTTATAGAGTCATTCCACATTTCAAAAGCATGTAGGCAGTGTTAGAAATAAAAAGCTATTTCCGAAAGCAGTGAGATTTAAGTTACTAAGACCTACGTTTTCAGTGAAATTTAGGTGCCTCATTTCCTTCGCCATGAAGGTATGTAATCTACAGTTAGAGAATGGAGTTAAACACATATTTCTTCTGACATTTATGAGCATTTGGGCACCTTCAGCTCGACTGTAATGTAAAAGGAAAGAGTATATTGTCTAAATATTGAAATAAGTCAAAAAATACAGGGGTCAATAGGATCCAATCCATCTTTCACTGAGTAAAATTCCCTGAGTAGGCCCCAAAAAGCCTGTAGAGAAGTTCTGGATACTACCAAATATTGTGTGATTCCTAGAGTCACTCAGAAAGAAAAAAAGTTCTGTGCTGTTTAAGGATGCTGTAATTTAGTTTTGTTCTTAATGTTACTGGCATCTACGATGTCATGTTGACATATACAGTGTGTTCAGGTACAATTGGTGTAATATTTTAACCATGAAACATGCAGAAGTTGACAGTGCAGTTGAGGGTCATTTGAAGGAGGGTTTTCGAGGGGGTAATTTGAGGCTTCAGTTCCAATTTTTCCTTCATAGCACACTGGGGAAGGACTAAATATAAAAACTTCATTTTCTAATATTTGTTTTGTAGATATATGTAAAGCCTATTACTCAAGAAAATGAGGGGCAAACAAATGCTATGTGCAATGAATGAGAAGACTGTAATATGTATATATTTCTGTGAAATAGTGCTGTGATAAGTAACAGAGAATTAAAGTGTACAGAATATGTCTAACATCAGCTATGTTCTGTAAATAACTATTTATTTTTTGTCTGTGTATAATGGCGATATGCTTTAAAATGCTTATGGGTTTGTTTTGGAGTAAGATACCAAAAGTTTAACAAAACAACAGTGCAACCAAATGACTCCCCACTCTTCAGACCTGCGGCTGCAATGGGAATATTCCCATTGTCTTAACTGGATACATCGAGGGTTTTCAGGTTTAAATTTCTGTCATGTTTAAATTGTTGTGCTGGTCTGTAAATTTCATTTAAGGCTGATCCACTGTGTTATCAGTTGAAAATTGATAAGATATACGAGTGATAAATCTAGAGAACTGCTACTAATTGACAGGAGATGTGTTTCCTTGCCCATTGATTTCTTTGGCCAAAGTGGAAATGAATGATTTATAATTGAAAAGACTTGACTGTTCTTTCTAAATATTGGTTTCAAAGCATTCAATGCTCTCCTTAGTGGCTGATAAACTTGGGACTGTTTTAAGATCTTTCTGTAACCTAGACACAATAACCGTAGCCATAGAAACATACGTATTAAGGTGATTTTCATTATTAATAGAATTAGTAGACCTTGTTAAATTATTTTTTCTGACTCCATGATGTGTTGTTAACTAATTTATGAAAAATAAATAGCTACTAATACCATTAAATAATTCTTTATTTTTATTTGAGAATTGTGATCATATGCCTGCAGCCTTAATTTCAGTAAAAATTAAACAAGAAAGTCTGATCCTGGGGAAACTAACCTGCCTCATTAATCTAAAGATTTTTTTTGCCTTATTACTTGTCCCTACTGCTTGTTTACCAGATCTGCATTTCCCTTAAATTAGAACATAAAATCACATTTATTTTATTTCTGAATTCTCTGTGAAGCTAGGTGTGCTCTTGTGCCTTCATCATTGTATGTGTCAGAAATTATTCCGAGGCTCTCCCAAGTATTTTGAGTCTAATTTTGTCAGATTCACTAATATTCTAGATAAGTTCAGTCCTTTTTGCCTGAAAGTACAATATGAATGTTAATATATCAAATATACAGTAAGAATAAATTCAGGTGTGCTGCTAGAAATAACACACGTTGTATTTGTTATCATTAGATTTTTTTGTCATTTTCTAACTGCAGTTAAATAGAGGGAGACCACAATTAATTGCATAAGAAACAGTGGTTGACCTTTTCATTAGTACTAAGTCATATAAATAATTTAATCCTACATAAACTTTCGAAGTGTGAGTTGTGTCATTTGTTAACACCGAGCTGAAGAAATGTCAAAACTTTGAAAACTTTGTATATTTAGGGTTTACATTTATGTGTTTATATCAGATATGGCCGCAGGTGATAATAGATTATCACCTAGTAACGTCAATATTAGAAAGAGGCATTTAGTATAAAGTGGAAATAGCCTTGGAATTAAATTCTGTTTTCTTTTCAGATGTAGATTCTCCTTTCTGTGAATCAGCAGAGAGCCAGTGCCTTGTTGTGGCTGTAATCCCAGGGCTTCAGTTTAGGCTATGTTTTCAATAAGGTATAAAACTGAGGGCCGTAGTAGTTGTGGCTGCTTAGATCACAGTACAGCTGAATGCTCTCTCTGTACTGTACTGGTGGAGAAGGTCCTGCTTTATATTTTGCCAGTTTAAAATGACACTGGAAACCTACAGCTCTATCCGATTTTTACACAAGTTGTATAATTTCAATACAGATTACATTTTTGTTAGGCATAATAAGATAGAATACTGATTTCAGTCAATCAAGGAATTCGCCAAAAAACCAATTTGCTCATTGCAGACCATCTTCCAGAGTCTAACATCAGCTTTGCATTTCTGACTGGTGGGAGGCAGAAAGCCCTGTGTGCAGGCTGGAGGCTCTGAAAGGCTGCTCCAGCATCCGTGCAACTGATGGGAATGAGCCTCCAAGTGGTGCCTGGTGATATCAGAGCACAGCTCGTTGCAGCCTTTCTGCTGGATCCTGATGTGCCTCTAAAAAGTAGTAGGGCTACACTATACAAGATTCATCTCTACTGGGCAAGTTTCAACTGCTTTTTTAAGATGGGTTAAAATTACTTTAGCTTCATCTGCTGGTTGCAACAGAACCTCCTTGACTCCTAAGCCCTAGAAGTCCTTAGAAGCAAGATCTCATTGCTACAAGAGAAAAATTCTTTCTAACATTTAGAATACTTTATAGAAATATCCTACTTTTCTTCTCCAGCTCTAGTTTCTTGAGTGTGAAGACTTCTGCTTCTCGAGTTTTCCTCTGTTCATTTTTCTCTTATCTCAACTAGAGTGTTAAACTCGTTTGCTATCTTTTCCATTCTAATTGCTCCATTTGCGTTCTGCAAGGTATAGCCATTATCCGCCAAACTTATGTGTCTAACAGTTTAATAATTTAACTGCTCAAACATTCACTGAGTCTTAGCATTAGCTTTATGGTTTTTTGTGTTTGTTTTTTTTTTTTGACATTGAGCAATGTTATCGTAGGCAATTGTATGTGACTGGAAATCATCTCATTTTTCACAGTTAGAAAAGATAATACCATTACAGGTAGGGGGGAAAAGGTATTTCTTGCACTTAGTCTCAAGTGGATAAAAAAGCCCAAGAATGTATTTTTTTTGTTTGCTGCTTTGGGAAAAAATGTTTTATTTATATAATAGCTATAATTTACATTTATGTATTGATAACTGATAAATTCATGAGCTAATACTATCTAGCAAGTTTGTCAAATGTACTGATGCTTTTATAAAAAAAAATCAATCTATTTCTTTTGTCTAGAATTTTTTTCTTGGCTTCAGGGAAACACTGGGCAAAATCAAACCTTTTAATATAGGTCCTTGTGTACTTTTACCCTCCAGTTCTTTCCTCTCAAAAGTAATTTTCTTTCAACCTCATGAGCAGAATTGTATTCCTGGTATTGTATGGGTTCTCCTTGAATGCTAATATTTTGGTAATAGCCAGGGATGGAAGTCTGAAAATATAATTGTTACATTCAGGCATTATGATTTTTTTTTTCTGCAAGCTTAGATAAAATATTGTCTTTTTTGAAAATATATTTGTTATGAAAAGACATAAACTGCATATTGATGGACTAAGTTTCACAGAAGATTGAAACGCTCAATCTTATGTGAGATAAAAACAGAGATGTGACAAAATAAAATTTTTGAATTTTTTTTTTTTGCTAACACTTATGTTGCTTAGAAAGTCATTTTGTTAAAAAGAATATAGTAAAAATAATATGTTACTGGTTTCAATGTAGAGCTTCCTGTAAAGGTCATCTTAAACTTTGGGAATGCTTTATCTATAGGTACAGCAACTGCAGTTTAAACTGATTTCTAATAATTATAAAAAATCCAAATTTTATTGTGCATATTCTTAAAGGAAAGGTAGCTATTACCTGAGCTTTTTCTAAATTCTGAGTTGGTAGCTTTATTTTTTTGTTGTTGTTGGAGTCTTTTGCAAGAGCAGTCAACATTGCTCATAAGAATATAGCTTCGTGTTATTGCACAGTAGTTTTTTAGTAGAGGTTAAAGGAGCTGGAAAAGTCTTGATTTACCAAATTACTTCAGAAATAGGGAAATATTTTGAAGAATCCATATTATCTGACTTAAAGACTCTTTTTGCTTGTGGAGGTCAACAAGATATTGATTTGACTGAATTCTTGCATAAGGTTTCTTAATCAAAGAGGTTACCTAACACTTAAAATACAATGTAATTAATCACTCAACCAAGTTAACGCTGTGTTTGTTTCTGTGGATTTTTATTTATTCAGAAAGTGCTATCAATAAATCTTCCCTATAATCTTACAGTCATCTGTTAGAGCTAAAAGTAAGCAGCTGTGCCGTTCTTTCCAATATCCTTGAAAGAGTGTAGATGTTTCTAGGTGACTTCTGTAGGAGATTTTTAAAAATACATGGAATTTTCTTTCTGAATGAGTCATTAGATTAATGCAGGTTAATGTTTGTTTGCCATTAGGGAAAAGTTGGTTGCAATTGGGATAATTAAGGTAAGATCTCTGTATGTTAAAAGGATGATTAATAGCGCTTGCATTTCCTGTTACAAATTGGGACATTTTTCCACATACCTAAAACTGTGGTAACCTGAGATGTGTATTACTGCTTTGTGCTTCTTTAAGGCATTCGATCCAGTAGCACTGCAAGCTTTGGTACACAGTTTGGTTTAGTGCAGTGAGTTGAAATAATGATTCCTGTCAGTACCTGCAGATGAAGAGTATGTATTTGACTTGCAGGACTGTAGGTGACTAATTTCTCTTGCCAGCTAATGTGGACTGAAGTGTAACTGCTGAAAGAACATTAATGTTTGCATATAATTTTAAAAATATGTATAATGCATAGATTTTTGTACACACATGCATATGTTTATGCATCCATATTTAGATAAATATCTGTGTCAGTGGGAGAAAAGACTAAAAGACAGCCTCAGCTGGAAGGAAGGCAAATTGTTGAGTCACAAAGTATAGATGTCATGGATGATTAAATTTTATAGCTCAGCTTCTAGTATTTCTAGGAAGGAAATTATAAAATTTGATAAATTATCTTGCTAATCTAGAGCTGTTTTCTGTGGAAATGAAGTTTGAATAATTGGTGTGGTTACAAAATGAAATAATTTTGTAAGTGCCCAATCAGGTATGCTGAGGCATCTTGATGCAAATGATCATCAGTAATATTTTATTGTCTATGATTTTGTTGGAGAAGAGCTCATAAAAAATTTAGGAACAGGAGAAGACCTTTTTACGGTGTGTGCTTGGAGATAAAGTTCTTGTTGGGCACGGATAAAAGGAAACATTTTGATTCTGTCATAACTACTAGCAATTTGTGATATCCTTGGTCTGTTTCTGGGTTTTCATAAGTTTAACAGAAACTGTTAAGTGTACACTTCCAAAGACCTTATGTATTTCTGTCAAGCACCTAGGAGGTCACAGATGATCCATCTTCTGATGCTCTACAAACAACTGACCACCTTAAATTATTACGTGTTTAACATATTGGATCTTGAGGAACAGCAACTTGTCTTGACTCCTAGGCTGGATTTACTTTGCTGGCTTCCTTTTAGGCATCTTTTCACATAGATAAATTTAGTAGGCTGTTTGGGTATTGCTATTAACTTAAAACATAAGTGTACATCTTTGTAGCACAGTGAATGAATGTTCAGTTCAGGTAATTTTTAATTCTGACTTTTTGAAGGCAGTAATAATATGCCTAGAAGACAATAACTGACCTATTGGACAACAGTGCATCATATGTATTATTGAAGCTTAATTGATCTGTAACTCTAGAGATCTTCCACTTTTAGAAGTGAAAAACCAAGTTTTAAGTTCTGCGTGGTTTGGAAATTGTGTGTTCTTTTTAACTCATTTCATCTTGATTGATTCCATAATTTCCCAGTGTGATTTCATGAAGAGTGATATACATTTAAGAGTGTATTGCAATTATTGTATAGTCATCTGAAAGCTTCTTAAAAGACTAATGCAACTCTGTCACCAATTACAACTCCATCAAGATGTTTGCACATTGGAAGCCATAGTTTAATGCATTGCATTTTTAATTCCAGCATGAGTCAAGCAATCTGTGAAGTTAAGGGGTGACCTCTTCAAAGTGGGAAATTGAATCCAAGTTAGTGGTAGCTTCTTAACTGTAAAGTTTTTAATTATCTGAAACGTATCGTGGATTTTGAACCTTTGGTTCTTTGGAATATAAGAGGAAGGAAGAGGAGTAAAAGAGCAAACTTTATTGAAAAGATTTCATGTGACTGAAGGTGAGTCTTGCCACACTTTGGTGATACTGTCACTGGCGAACGAAAACAAAAAATATTCCGGAACATCAAGTCTGGCTAAACCTGGAAGTCTGGAAGCAAACTCACTTATGGAATTGCTAACAAACCCACTTTCAGTTAATGTTTTTACTGTTAGAAGTAGTCTAATTAAAGAATGGTGTTAAAATGCTCATCAGCCCCATCTGGAAATTAGCATCAAAAGCAAGGTAGGGTGTCCTTTAGAAATAAGAGAATGAGGGAGGCAAGTAACCATAAAAGGGGAATAGACATTGCCTGGGACTCCCTGGGCCTTGGTGAGTGAGGTACCTGCTACCCTGCTGTAAAAACCTGCCCTTTGTGAAGCTGCTAGCCTGTTTTTGAATGAATGTGATGCGTTGTGTGGAGATCCTAGATTGGTGTAAGTGCTCCCTGGCCAGATAATCGTGTCTGCAAAGCTCTGTGCAATAAAATGGGTAACCCTCACTCAGCAATGAAATACCAATTTAAGGCTAGCAGTCATTAAAAGATTTGAAATGCTCTCTAGTGGTAGTAATTTCACCAGCCATGTGATTTTTTTTTTTCCCCCCAATCTCTTGCTAATGAGAATTCAGTCTATTACAGCTGAAGCAGCAAAGGCAATGTAGCACAATTGGTAGCATCTGTGAAATAGAGTAAGGAACAGTACATAAAAATTAAAAAAACACGTGGAAGAAGAATATAAATTAAAAAGAACAGAGTAGGAAACCAAAAACATTTCTTAAAATCAAATATTTTTGCATCCATATATCTAATGAATCAATGGTCTAGGGAGTAACACAGTCCAAGTTTGTGATATTAATTGTGGGCTTGATGGAAGCCTGTCCACAGACCCGAGTGGAACAAGACCTCTGTGAGGCCTGGGAGGCAGCCAGCATGAGTTGCTGCATGTAACTGAGATGTGCTGACAGTGCAGGCTTCCTTCTTGCTTCCTACAGATTGAAGACTCTCTGATTTAGTTTAAATCCTTTATTTGACCTTAAGTCAGGCTGAATATTATACTAGTGGGAGTAGGATTGTTGAACAATTACATAACTTTTAAGCTGTCATTGTAAATGGCTCAAGATAGACTTGAATGGTATTTTTGTGTTATAAATGAGGAGGACTAATCTGACAAAGCTTCCCTCTGCCACCCTCAAGTTCATTCTGCTTTGCGTCTGTTCAAGTTATGCATTCACACATATCTGGATTTCTGATAAATTCTATTTAGTCTGTATTTTTTCAGCAATGCATTAGAGTCAAACCAAAATTTGAGTAGCAATATTTATACTTTTTTTTTCTTTTTTTTCTTTTTTTCCTAAGACTACTGCAGCCACATGTAGGTAAAAATGTTATCAGTTTGCAATGACATCTGTTGACTTTGGAAGCCAATATCAGAAAACATAAATTATATTTACCGTTCGTGACTTGAAATTAAATTTCTGCTTTTCTAATCGGTTGTACTTACCAGCTGTTTTACATTGACCTCTGACTGTTAAACATTTAAGATGAAAGTGGGCCCATTGATAAGAACGAGAATGAGTTTAGAAAATGAAAATGAAAATCCTTTGTTTACAGCGTACAGAGCCATAGAGCATTGTACTAATGGAAGTATTAAGTACTTCATCAGATTAAAGTGTTTTATGTTTTAAATATTTGAGATATCTGTCAAATATAGCTGCCATCTATCCTTGACAGAAACACCAACATCTGTTGAGATGTGGACCTGTGACCTCTCGATAAGTTTATATACACAGAAAAATATTTAACTTCCTGCTATGACCTTCCATGCACAAGACAAGAGCCATGGATTTGTTTCCTAGGGAACTAGTGGCTGAGAAAAATCTATAATTAGATCTGTGGGTTGTTTGCTACAAATGGGAATTGGGTGCTAAGCAGGTTCTTAAAGTATCCAGAAAAATTACGTTGACTTCCTATAATGGAACAAAATTTAAAAAACAAAACAAAACAAAAAAAACCACAACAAACAAACAAACCTTCTTAATAATATTGCTTTTTAAATATCTTCAATTAAAGATTATAAAATGCTTTTTGATATAGTACTTATTCCTCTATATTCATCTTAATTACAAAGCATTCTTAGAAGTCTAGACTTGGCAGGTTGCTAGTTAAAGCCAAATACAATTAGACAGAATCTTCCAACAATTTTTTTCTAGCTAATCTGAATCTTAATTTTGAAAACTGTTTTTAAGTGAATCATTCTCACCAACTCCATTTTTCTCAATTTATTACTTCTACTCAGTCCTTCAGGTTGGGGAAGAAACCTCAAACCTCTGCAACCTCAAAGTCTTATTCTGTAATTCCAATTGCTCCACCTGGTTGAAAGTTCCCCCTTAATCCAGACCTTGATCTCTTTCTTTACTGCATGTATGGATCTAAACATCTCTAACCAAGGCCCATGGGCAGCAATTGTAGCTGCTGGGAGAGAAGGTGACTAACTTTTTTGCATGTGTTTTTTTTCTCTTAATCTTCCCCAGAGAGACCAGGGAAGACTTATTTAGACCTTACCCACTTGTTTTAGCCTGGACACAGTGCAGCCGAGATGCTGCTGTGTTGTTTCCAGTCCAGTGCTAGAACAGAGTGCCTTACGATTTTCTGGATGCTGCAGAAGTAGCCTTGAGTAACAAGTGAAGTCTTTGATCTTATTGGGAATAGACAGCACTTTGAAATACCTAGAAAAAGATACTGTAAATTGTCTCTACTCTCCTCTTTTCTCTTACTCCTTGCAGACTTTGCTCCATGTGTGCTGATTACGTTATATATTCTGTACTTTGTCCTTAATGTGTACAATTAGAAACTGTTAAATGTTGTCTCTGGTGACAGGTTTGCAATCAAGCCCCTCTACAAGTTCAAACACATATGTATATATTTAAAGGCTATCTTTTGAGATTTCATATTTTCATATATGAATATATTCTGTGTCTTCATATACTATTGTCAGTTACAGTCAGATTTTTCCTAGCAACTATAGCTTTGTATCTACTTCAGCTGGTTGTCACTCAAAAGCTGGTGGATCTCAAATTCCTTCAAATAAGAGGATTTGTTGCAAGTTAGTAGCCTAAGCAGCAATTAAAATATAATGATTAAATTGCTACTGATGGGCCAAATCAGCCAGCTGAATACCCAGGCCTTCTGTGGCAAGCGATAGCTCCAAGTGATTCTCCTTTGAGATTATGAAAATCTTTGTTTATGAACTTTGTGCTACCAGTAGGAGGAGATTGTTGTGTCCTGATTCCCGAGTTTGCAGATAGCTATCTGAAGTCAACTACTACTTGGGAAAAGGGAGAGTGAGAGGTATTTGTGATGAATCTTCTTGCGCTTTATAAATCAAGAGCAAAAGGGAGTTGAAGAATTACCTCCCACAAAGGATAACACACATCTTTGTGTGTTCATAGAATTACTTCTATCTAAAAGCAAATGCTCATTGGTAGCTATTTGTATTGAGCAAATCCTCAGATTTGGTAGGTGAAGCCTGCAGGCTCCATCCAGTGCTGCAACTGATTCTTCAAGGGGGATCTGTGTAGGGCTACAACGATGAACCTCAAATAAAAGGGACCCGCCTGTGCACAGGGCTTCCATGTGCATAAATTATTTCTGTTTCATTTGGGCATGTGTGCATCATACTACAAAATTGATCTGAATTTTGAAAAGTCTATACATGATTATAATCAGAAGGTATTATGTTGAGAAGTTATATTTTGGTTGAATATAAAATGTCCTATTTGTGTTGATTATTATAAAAAGACCTCTAAAAATGAGCACTGGTGTTGGAAGCACTTCACCAGTTGCTAATACACTATGCCATTTTCATACATTTAAACAATATGTTGAAATATTTGTCTATGGAATTTATTAACCTTGGCAAACTTCAGATTCAGAATTGTTTTTATTATAGTGACTATGACCTTGCATTTGCACTGGTTTAATGAAAGAATGGAATTAGTATAAGTTCTTCCCGAAGCTCAGCCCCTGTTCGATAAACTGTTCAGCTATGCTGTCTGCATTACAAGCACTACAAGTTCTGTTTTCTTCATATACCTGAAGTTCTAAATATGATACCTATTACAAGTACTCATGCAGCTTAGTTTGGAGAGCATCAGGCAAGGAACATTTGTCGAGTTTGTAGCACCCATCAGTGTTGCAAACGTGCATAAAAAATATGTTAAAACTGTGTGCTTTAATTTTAGCATTGTTCCTAAATTTGACACTTCCTGCGATGTTTTCCATCACAAATCTCATAAGAAACCCACCTCGTTATCTTGAAAATATCAGAGTGACTTTCATTTTCTTAATTCATTTTAGTTTCAACTGCTAAATTTTTATTCTCACATTGTCTTGTGACAGTTAGTGTAAAGTTTTCCGTGATCAAGGTATTTGTTCACCTAGCAATCAATACTTCAGAAATGTTATGTAGCTTTTAAAAAGTGGTGAACTAGGATGGTGCTGTTAAGCACAGATTTGCTATGGCTGCAGAACTGTAAAGTCTCTCTCTGGGAGTAGCGTGCTTTTTGTACTTCTCTTGAGAACATGGGTTTACTTTTGTGGTAAACCTATAACAAAAGAGAAATCAGAATGCTGAAATGAGTTTAGCTGGAGGGGATACATAATGTCAGCTGAAAAACAGCACTTGGTAAATATGTTATGGCTATGGTTCAGCAAAAAGCTGATCCTGACAGCTAAGTAACGTTCTGTTTTCTTGGAAGTGTCTCTTAGAGGAGCAGAAGCCTACAGTCTTTGTCTTTTCCAAAAAAATAAAAATAAAAGAATTCTCCTTTGTCTTGAGTGCTATAGATGTTGTTCTGAAAAGGCTGACATTGATCACTTCAATTTTCAATATGTTTATTCTCCAGTGTACCCTCAGTACGGGAAAATGGTGTTAACTCCTGTTAAGGTGGGGAAGTGAATCATGTTTGCATTTATGTCCTTTGGGTCCTGGGGGAGGCAATAGCCTTCACAAGTCTATATTGTTTTGGGATGCTCAGCTGGCATCTATTCTGCCTACCCCATCTGCCCATGTTGGTTTGGGTTGGAAGGGACCTTGGAAGACCACCTAGTCCTCCCCCTTGCCATGGGCAGAGACCTTTGTCACTAGGCCAGGCTGCCCAAAGGCCCAGCCAGTCTGAGCACTTTTAGCAGTGGGACACACCACAGCCCCTTTGAGCAACCTGTTACTCTATCTCTTCAATTTCAGATGTAGCTGCTGTAATATGGTGCAGACATTTTCAATAATAGAACCTGCACTGACGTTCCTAAAGCTGTGAACAAATTTTGGAAATAAGTGCTTCTGTCGGAAATGTAGATCGTAGTAACCGTGGGCAACTGAGCTACTTTTTCTAGAATTTGAAAAGCGGTGTCCAAAGCAAACATTCCAGCTGAAATAATCCAGCCATTTTTTTTTTCTCAGCCTGTAAACTGGTAGAGCACTGTTGTGTATAATACGTTGTAACCTAGGAAATGTTCGTATGAACAGTGCTGTGTTTTAGACAACATTCAGAATAGCAGTCTTACCAGAGATGTCAGACAACCCTCCGGTTCTTTCTTCCTTGCTCTTACTGAAGCACCAAACCATATGGCAAATTAAACCAGATTTTTATTAAACTTTTCATTGTACTGAGCTTGTTGTGAACTGGGAGATGCACTTTCTTTGAACTATGCTGCCATTATAGAAGCTTCTTAATTAGGAGATGTTGATGTTCTTCTTTACATTCCTGGGAATATGTAGCTCCCTCTGGTGGCTAATTAAACATTTTAAAAAAATCATATTTCCTGAAAATTACTTTTTGTATTACTACCATTGCTCTTGAACAAATGATGCAGAGGTATATGGAGCATCTCTAACCTGAATTTCTTATTACTACCTCAAGCATGAGTTGCTGTGCAATAACTGCCTAAATGACAAAATAGAACAAAGTATCTGCACGTACTGCTCCATGAGTGTGCCTGCTGCCTGAGGCTTTAAAAAGGCTCAGTAGGCACATACAGACATTTAGGAGAAAAAAAAAAAAATGAAACCCTCTGCTTTCTGGTATCTCCACTGATCCTATGCTATACATTATGTATATCCTATACTATACAGTATGTACCAAGGAATGGTTACGGTTAAAGTTGGGTTGCATTGTATCCAAGGAGTGCAAATCTTTCAGGTACCAAACTGGAATGCCTTGCCATCAAATTCAAGGTTAAGTTCTTTGTCAGATTCCAGTCAGGTTTGCAGGGATGCTTCTTAACATTGTTACTATTTCTTTCTGTCTGTTATGAAGAAGGATCTGTATATGATTATTTGGAATTTGTCTAATAAATCCTCTTGCACAATATCAGTAAAGCCCATGATTTGTTCTGCTTTCTTTCTATGGCTTGTTGGAACTGGGGCTTTTAGCCTACACTATGTCTTAAACTTGTTATAAACAGTTAGGAAATGTTTGACAGATATGGTGGATAGGACTGTTGTGCAGACAACTCTGAATTAGATTTTTGTGCTGGCCTGTGGCTCAGCTCGTGTCTTTCAAACCACTCTTCTTATATTGGATGGGAAAGGTGCATTTGGCTTCTTGCAATAAGTCTGAGAAATCAGGACAGGGGGTGAACAATTCATCTTTTCCCTACCAAAGTGAGCAATGGTCATGGCGCTGCAAAATTGCAAACATCTTAAAGAACAAGAAAAATGCGTATTTTTAAGCTTGATGTAACAACAAGAAAAAAAATACTGGTCAAAATATGAAGTGAACAGCAGGTAGCTTTTGGGCAGCAGCCATTAAGTTTAAGGTTTATCACAAAACCTGAAGCACAATGTTAGTTTGTGCTTTTGGCATCTGCAGTGTTGGCTGCTTCTGCCTTTTGTCATGACATAACTCAAAAATGTATGGGAAGAAAACTTCATTAGTGTTTCTGACTAGGAGGAGGAAGGAAAAAATAAGGTGAAACAGTTTTTACTTAGACATTTCTTTCTATCCCAAAGGATTTGAGAATTAAAACTTTATCTCTGTAAATGCTGATTTCCTGTTTCATAACTTGTGGCTATTTTTTCTCAATTAAAATAAAGGAATAATGATTATGGAGTTTAGTCAAAATCTCAGTGCCCAATAATATGTTAACTGGCATTGCTGAACCCACAGCAATAGGGCAAGAAACACGTATTTCCTCAGGGACATTATTAAGCACCCTGCATATTTAACATCTCAAAATGGGCGTGGGTCCAGATTTCTAATGCCACTTGTTCCTTCCTATTCCTGAGCTGTGATTCAGACCAGCATATAAATATTTGACTTAATGTTTCTGTGGAGACATTAACAATATAAAATTGCTGGAAACAGGAGAACATGAAACAGCAGTGGAAAAGAATGGCTTGGCAAGATTGTCAACCTTAAAGGGCAAGATTAATTTATAATCCTCCTAGATTCTGGTGTGCAAATACAAATTTGCAAAGCATGTAGTTTATAAGATGCATCGTGTAGCTCTGCAAGTTTACATATGCTGCTGTCAGTAGTGTAAGACAGCCTTGAAATTGGATTTTTAAGGATTTTTTCTTATGGGGAAACAAGACAGTGATAATAACCAGCAGTTTCAGTACACATATGTGTATACAAGTATCCATAAATTTGCTAAGTGGAGGAATTCCAGCTGTGGGATTAAGCAGAGTTCTAGGCTGGATACCCGGAAATTTCTATGAGGAGTTTTTTGTCTTTGGTTTCAAATCATGAGAAATGAAAAGTATAGAAGGGAATGGGGGGGGGGTGGAAACATCCCAAGACAGCTATTTTGAATTGATTGATTGCTAATAAAAAGGGATGATTGATCAGAAAATAATGAGAAAATAATGTATGATAGTTATCTGACATTTTAAGGGTTGTAAGGATAGTTGTGAAATATGTATTCTTCATGCCACTTGGTGGAATGCCTGTTTTTTCTTTCTTTTTTTTTATTTTTCTTTTTTTTTTCTTTGCAGTTGTTTTATCAGCGTAACTGAAAACAGAAAAAGAAATATAATGTCAAATGCTAGACATGAGTTGAATACCGTAGCAATGGAATAACAGAAACTTTAAGTAGTGAAATAGAAGACAGTAAAGATAAGATAGCAACTGACCAAGAACTTGACTAGCTTTTCCATGGCTTTACAAGAGAATTGCAGAGTGTTTTCTGAATGATTGAAGCCATGTTTTATACTTTCATTTTATTGACAGGGAATATACCTCAACTTTAGGATAAAAATTGTAATTACTTATATGGGTTTAGAATGATTTTAAAAACATTAATATGACCTGTAACTTTTTGTTTTCTGCCATGCAGGTCATCAGCAGTGAAGGGACAGAGGGAGCAAAGTTTCGGCTCTCGGGTAAGGGAGTAGATCAAGACCCCAAAGGAATTTTTAGAATCAATGAGATCAGCGGGGAAGTTTCTGTGACCCGAGCCTTGGATAGAGAAGCAATTGCCAATTATGAGGTGAGTACTCGTAGCAATGGAATAACTCTCTGCTTCTACGTTGGTAATATACACTTTTCAATGTGTATGAACTTTTGAAAGGACTGCAGTTACTGAAGACTAAATTGCAAGACACTATCCTATAAAATTTCCAGAAGAACTATTTATCCCTTGGAAATTGTAAATGCGTGTATTTTTACAGGCAGTCAAAACTCCCCTTTTCTTTCTGCATTCAATTTCTGCCATTTATCTTTAGTGGAAGTACTGTCTGAAAATTGTGTATGCTTTTGATTTGTGAATACAAAATTATGTTTGGACAAAAGGAGTTTTTTTTGGGAAGTTGTCTCTAAGGTACCACATGGTTATTCTTCCTTTTTTTTTATTGTCAAGTTGTCAATGGATTACACTATTCACATCCATTTTACTGTAATGGATATGTTTTAATTTGTCTACAGAGGATTCTGTTAATATGAGAATGTTAGCAGATACATCACTGTCAAATACATGTCTTCAAAGAAGGTTTTATGAAGGATTCCTGTCATTGTCAATAAATGTTATGTTTCTCCCCATTGAACAAATGATCTCGGATACCTGTAAAATAACTGCATCATTATGTCTTGAAATGCATAGAGGATCTGTAAAGTCACATTTTCTTCCTACCTCTGGAAATGCGCCCTCAGATAAATTGTGTCTTGACACTTTATCATAGATGAGTAGCTGGATTCAAAACTATTAGGGGATTTGCATGTTACCACTTCTGCCCCAGCATGGAGAGTCTGACCTCATGCAGAGGAGAGCGTGTGGTCCTCCAGCCATGTGGGACCGGTGACAGTTCTGACTTCTGTCCCCAGCCTCTTGGTTTTGTCTTCTGCTGTGTAGTAATCAGTACATCTGGTTTCAGTGCTGTTTCTCTCCTCCTCTGGAAGAATTTGCTTGTTAGATGACTAGGCATGCTTGCTCAAAAAGCGCTGCAAAAAATTTACCGAGTGTTGGTTTTCAGCACTTAAACATCTATTTCTCATCTGGCTTTACAGTGAAATATATGGTAACCGCTTGCATAGGATTTACAGTAGTTGCTGCTGTCCTTAAAAGAGAAACATTGCAGTTTCTGTTTATAATACTGTTTTTTGTCTTCATTTTCCAGCTGTTTCTTATTTTATCATAATGACTTTCTACTTTAATGTATTCAGTATAAACCTTGAATATTTTTTTTTTACTGGAAAATCATAGTAGTCTTTTCAACCTAATGCATCAAACCACAAATGGCCCTCCTATCTGATCTGGCAAAGCATACACTTAAATTAAGACAAAAACATTTCCCTAGAGGAGCCTTTTTGAAGCAATGCAAATTATATACAAATAGTGCAGTGTAGTAGATTATCCAGAGCAATGCAAATGTATATCCTAATAGGCTGCAGTGCTTCCTAACCTGTTATATAGCACTCTGCTCAGCATGCTCACTGGCATCCTGTTGTGCTAAGTACAGTTGAAAAGTTCTGCAGAATGAGAATCCTCAAATTAATTTAGTTTGTCTTTGAATCTAGCCCATTTTTTTTCCAAAAAAGATGTAGTATGGTGTCAGGAAGGCAGCAGGATTTTCTCCTTGATTTCCTTGATACATTTAAAGATGAATTATTGTGAAGACTCTTAGATTTTTGTCAAAAGTTTAATGTTTTTTTAATGTGTCATGCCCCCTTCCCCCCCAGTATTGATGTCCTTAAAGATTAAGTTCAAAGCAAAGGGCAAACAAGGAAAGAACAGATCTCCACGAAATTTGTTTGAATCATTCCAGCTACACAGAAGGCTGCTCTGTGCATTAGCACTGATGTATTTCTTATTCTTGGTATGTATGTACTCAAGGGATGAGAATTAAAGCATATGCTAATAGGGCAGAAAATAGAGCTTTGGTGATCTCAGTACTGCATAGAATTTTGCAGCTTTTACCATCCACGTGCCTCAAAACATTTTAAATTAGCTAAGGATATTTAATCTATTATAAAAATGTGTTGTTCTTTGTGTCATTGAATGTTCAGAAATGCTTTTTCCTGCCCTGTTTATCCTGGAGGAATACTGAAAAGCATGTAGGACTTTTCCCTATGATATTCATTACAAGAGAAAAATGACTAAATTAGAGGACAACTGAATTCAACTCAGAAAGCCATTGATTGTCTGAGTTAATTGCCACTTTCCACTGTTTAATTATTTTATTTTTAGTAAAGGATAGAAAACATTTTAAAATGGAGAAAATCTGAGATACACGGGCTGTCAAAGCATATCTGCTGCAACCCAGTTGCACGGTAGTTACATTTTCAGATGAGTTTATATTTTATTTAATTGCAAAAAAAATCAAGCTGGAAAGAGGAATGTAAAGGAGCTGCCTTAATGACTTGGCCCTCACAACCAGGCTCTTTCCCAAAGCAGACTTGATTGATTTATCAGTTGTTTTATATGAAATTAGTTAAATTGTTCAAAAATGGACAAGTATGTGAAAATACAACAAGATATTAATGTCAAGGGAGATGAACTGTCATAGTGAATATGACTTAACCACTCACACATTTCAAAATGTGTTGGTTTCTGTTGAGGAAATGAAGCTGTGTCAAAGGAGGCTGGGTGGCAGTCCAAAAGCCACATTGAAATTAGCCATTAGTAATTTTTTTCTCATTGATATAAAACTATGCTGTTGAAATCCTATTTGCCAATGGAAATTGGTAGATTCTTCTAGTGTGTTTGTCCCCTTAACTTCGTGGGGTATCTTCTTAAAGGTTGGAGAATGTCAGCTAGTTTTAAGTGAAAGCTTCTTTGTGAACAAGTGCAGGAGGAGGTAAGGATGTTGCTATGCTCAGCAAAGATGGATTGTTTTAGGAGAAAGTATAGTAATTGTCTCTCTCTTTTTTTTAATTCTCTAAAGAGGTCTAATGAAGAACATCTTAAAAGGATTCTCTGGATCAGAGTAAAACAATGGATTTACATTGAATGGTTTTATTTGGGTCTTGCTACAGCTTCTAGGTGAAAATACTAAGTGGTGATCTGAAGAAAGGGCTTAAGCAGACTGTGGCTATATTATTGAATTGTTTCTGGCTTGGTGAGATAAGCAGGTTGCCTACAGCCCCTATTTAGTGTGAGAAAAAATGTACAAATATGCTATCAAAAATAATGTCTTAGGCTTTCCCTCAAGATTTGAACAAATAAGACTAGCTGGAAATTTCAGACAATGGTAGATCATTTATTAGTATTGGCAATTGCAGATGTTTAAAAACATACAAAAATTTGGGGAGGATGCATTTTGTAGCTCAAATCAGTGAGGTATATATCATCTATAAAATTCCAATAATCTGGGAAATTCTGAGTATATCTCAGTTTTACAGTATTATGTGATTCCAGCAGAGCAGGAATATTACTGACTTTCAGCTTCATCTTTTAGCAAAATATCAAAAGAGTTAAGTTGTGCTAACATGAGCTGCAAAGACAGAACCAAAGAATTCCAGTGAGGTAGGAAATCTGATTGTATTTAGTGTGGAAAAAAAGACTAGTGAATTGGGAAACAAAAGTTCAAATACAATGCCAATGAAGACTGTGTGAAATACAGTGGTTATATGTTAATTAAAAACATGGAGTTTTTTTTCCAAACTTCATACTTACACAGATAATATGTCCACAGGCAAGGTGTTTCCATGCAAGTAAAAGCACATAGAGTTGAATATGTTGATTGCTATGCTTGAGATGACAAAAATTGTGAAGTTAAAAAACTGCATTTTGTTATTTATTCAGAGATTAGATATGTCCAGAAGATACAGGAATGCAATTCCATGACCTTTTTAATGCTAATTTATGAAATTTTGGTTAGGCGTTCCTTCCTTCCTAGGCACGTCCCTGGACAGGACCAAGGACTGTCACTATGTCACTTGCCATTACCCAAGGAATCCTTGCTGCAGTCCAGTCCTGCTGAGCATCAGTGGCAGAATGCCAGCCAGTCAACGGCTGGCTTCCAGTTAGGTGTCAAGACATAGTCATCATCAAAGGGTCTTTTCACAGCTGCAATATGTGTGAAAGAGAAATAATCAGAAAGTGATCCTTTGCAAACACAATATGAAGAATTTTGATAGAACCATTCAGTGACAGTGTGAAAATGAGAGCTGTGACTAGGTTTACCTATGCAATTTGAACTGTTAATGAAGAGTTAGTTTTAATTATTTTTTATAATTGAAGAGCTTTATTTACTTTAGAAAATAGTTAATAAGCAGAGGTGTGAAGTCAGCTTTCAACTTTTTTGCCTTTTTTTTTTTTAAATGACATCACACTTCTGTGAAAGGATGCCTTGTAACTGATAGACTGAGATATTCATAAGAGTTTGTCTAACAGTACTGAAAAGCAGATTAGGAATATTCAGTATGTGTTGCTGCTTCTGTACATTGGATAACAAGTAGACTGAGAACAGGCTAAAGAATTCAGACCAATGAACAGCAACCAAATCTTCAATGTGAACTGCATCAGTTCAGGTTACATCAGGCTCTTGTTTCTGTGACTGAGCCAGACATTTACAGCGATGCTTTCAGTCCTGGGCTCTATTTCTGAGCTCAGTAGGGAACAAAAAAGGGAAATGCTTCACAGGCATAAAGAAAACTAACTTGCCTAGGAGTGTTTTGTGACAAAGGTGTTTGAGTATTTGAATGCATCTTTGCAGATAATAAAAGTAATACAGTAGTACAAATACCTAGAAGTAAACAGCTGTAAATTGTCCTGTACAGAACAATGAATTTGTCTTCTATGCAAGTCCAGCTTACTGCAGGCACATCTTTTTCGGAACAATTTCACCTGCCCTGATACTGAATCTCTGCAATATGCAGCATGGAGATAGAGTACACATAGGCATGTTTCTCTCCAACTTTGAGAAGGAAAAGATTTACTTGTAATTTTAAGACTGGTCTGAACTGTGTTTTTATCTTTTTTATCTGCACACAGAATTCTATGAAATATAAGTGATGTGCTCTGTCTTGAGCTGAAACCAATTATTGCTGGGGAAGGTCAGACCTCTGTCATGCCCACTAATTTCCTGGAAAAGAGAAGGCTCTCAGCAATCCGTGAGACGAAGAGTCTTGTGGAGATGTAAATTTCAGTAAACTGTGTTTGACTTAATTAAAACATAAATGATACACTGAGAAAGCCTATCAAAATATCAGCACTCCCAAACTGCTTGTGTTTTATCAAAAAAGCTCGAAATCATGGTGGATTTGTCCACCTTTCTTGCCAGGGAGGAATTCTGATCATTCATCAGTACTAAAAGAAAGGAAATTCCACTGGAAAAAAAGAAGAGTAGTTCTTGCATAGTTATTGGCTATGATTATTAATAAGCTAGAAATGTATATAAATGAGTTGTAGATAGATCAACTGGCATACAAATGAAAATTCTGGAAATGAAAATGTTCTCTAGCCTACATTATATATGTAGAGAATGCATGAAATGCCAATATAGAGAAAAAGTATAATATATATGTGCAGTAAAGTGTTCATGTGTTGTGAGCACTGGGTAAATTTTGAGGTGACTGTTTTGAATAAATTTCATACTTTGGCTTCGCAAAGAGAAAGGAACGCTGACTGAGAAAGCACCATTAGGTTCTTCCCAGGCAGCACTGCTTGAAGCTTGGCTATCCCTACAAGGACTTTCCAGTAAGCAAGCTGTGTTGCTTTCTAAAACTTTCAGTGCAGCTAAAGGTTTCATAGCAGCAAAGTTTCATCACTGTTGGCAGTGCATTAGGTTGATGCCGTGTATCTGTGACCGTGCAAGTTCTGTAGCTGATGGAGCTCAGTGGGTTTGTGGTGCTTGATTTGTGTCTCTCTTAACGAGAGCTTAACAACCTGCTGTTGATCTCTGTAATCTCCAATGAAACTCAATCTATAAAATGGCATGGTATTAGAGAGGACTCTACGGATCTTATGGAAACTTCATCTTCATTCTGATGGTGCTGACTTAGTACTGATCTTTGTTTCTAATACGATTGTTCAGGACTAAGCACTGTGTTTACTTGTATGGGTAAAGGGTGAAGTAAATGAATCAATCAACATAAAAAATACTTTTGATCTAAAAAATAAGAGTTATGGATTAGTCAAAAAAAATCCTGCTTCCTGTTCTGCTGTAACAAATAGATTTAGAGATGGGAGACGTGTAAAGATGATGCCCTAATTGGAGAAAAACAGATATCTTTTTAAATCTTTTTTTTCCATTGAGATTATAAAATGGCAAGATTAAGTATTAGTAAATATTTCATTGAAGCTGAAAACAGAAATGCAGTAATACAAACAAACCCAACAGAATCAAAAGTCTAGATGGTTCAATTAAATATACGGGCAGACTTCGGAGTTCATGGGAGGCTTTTAGCGTTTGTTGTTCACCGAGGTGAAAAACAAGGTGATCACCATAACTGTGTACATAAATATTTCAGCATATAAATTTTTCATAGAATCAAACTTCTTAAAACTAAGATTTAAATAGTTGCTTGCACAGCTGGGAAATAAATAGGATGTCAAACTCCTGGGAATATCTCTTTTTTCAAAGGTTTTTCTATTGGATAAAATGTAAATCTGACAGGAGGTCAAGTTAAAATTCATGTTGTTGTTATGTATCTTTTCCCATTTTGTCTTAAGGGAACAAGATATTTATTTTGTATAAACTCTCTAATTTACAATAGCTTGTTCATTTTATTTTTTTTTTTGCTGTAAATTGTCTATTCAGTATATGCTGTAGATTTTAATGTTATGAGATATCAGCAGGGTACCATGATTCATTTCAGAAACCACCAGCATCCTCATACGCAGAAAGCATACAAGAGTCAACAGTTGGTTTTGTTAGAGGGCATATGATTTATTCTTAGATCTAACTACTTGCATGGCTTTGACGTTCCTGAGGTTCAACAGCACAGTTGTGTCATTTGTAGGAGGAACAGAATAAAGTTTCATTAAAGGGAAAATATATGTATTTTATACATATATATAATATATTATATGTATATATGTATATGTTCGTAACCCATAACTGTGAAGGGAAGGTAGTGGTCTTGGATTTCCATGCTAAAAATAACTCAGATTCCAAATACCAGGCAAAATCAGCATTTTTTATTGAGGAGTGGAAGGTGGAAATGCACAGCAGTAGGAAATAAAGAAAGATTAGAGTATACTGAGACAGTAATAAATGAGGCAAAATTTGGTTTCATGTTTGATTTTGTTTTCTTTTTCTATTAATATTACTTGCCAACAGAACCCTACTCCTGACAAGAAAAACGATGTGTTCAGAAAAACAAGCGGAGATTAATAACATTTTTGTCATTTAATGTTAATAGACCATGAAACTCTTTTTGTTATTTTATATTAATTGTGTTTTAAGGCATTTTAATGTTGTCATGATGTCGTTTCTCTCTGCAGCATGATCTGTTTGTTTATTTTCTTTGTCTGCTTGTATAATAGCAACTATCAATATTTCTTGCTTAAGGTTGAATGTTCCAGGCGTAGCATATATACCTGGAAAGACAATGCTGCCCTTTTCCCAGATACAGTTTTCCTACAGCCAAGGGAAGCAGCGTGTCGTGCTTTGCAAATATAGATTATTGTTCCCAGCCTTACAGTGATGGACAGGGCAGCAGTTTTGCAGGCTACTGACGTGTTGCACCTCTGGCCAGGGCATGTCAGCTCTGAATGGAGTGGAGGGAAGGACAAAGTGAGCTCTTGCAGCCTAGGTCTGTACCCCCCATCACTTTGTGTAGCATAGTACTACACCGTTTGTCACATTTTTATCTGCTGTGTGCACAGATGTGCCTGTTTACACTCCTGTACTCAAAGATGCAGTTTAGAAGTTTAGAGGAAAAATTGGAATACTTTTCAGTTGGAGCGAGTCAAACAACTTGCTTAGGAAATCTTGTTCTGTTCAAAAACTTTCCTTGAGTCCATTTTGATACATTGGCATTGTTCCAGTTAACCATAGTTTAAGCAGAATCTATTAATCATGTGTTTGTGAATAGGGAGGTATTTATGAGTGGGATGTCCTACTTCATCTGCACCTACATACTATGTGTATATTCCCTATTTATTTTCCTGGAATAAGTGCACAAGTTCTGAGGTTCTTGATCCTTTGCTAAGTATGCAAAAACATTGAATGAAACATTTTTTCCCCCTTCCATCAAAATCACGTGTCTGGTTTTAGGACTTGGTTTTGATAAAAAGTCCCTCAGTGTTTCTACTCTGTGTAAATACATGATGCTGTTAGAAAAGGTTTCCTTAAGCTGCAGAGTCTGAACATCTCTCAAATGAGCCTTTTTGACCAAAGTTCAGAACCTTAATGTTCTTGTTGCTAGAAAGACCTTGATTTCTATTTCTGTTTCTTCATCTTGGAAATGTGGGTCTGTAACGTTCTATGGTTTTTTAAAAATTATTATTATTTTTAATTAAAACTGAAGCATGATCTGTAATGACTCTTTACTTCCTTTATTTCCTTCACTTCCTTCCTTTACTTCCTTTACTTCTTTTTTTTAACTAAGCCTATGAATTCATTATATCTTTATGTCAATAATTTCTTCTCAGCAGCTAGAGGACCTTCTGTCTCCTTTCTGACCTCTTGTTCCTTAGGCACCTGAAGAAAATCATATTACTTCTCTTATCCTCTCCTCCAATCTTCTTTTCATTTTCCACCTTTTTGGATCTTTTTTTCCCCTTGCACTTTTAACTTCATTCCATAACCTTTCTACTCCCAATCTGTCTTGGCTTTTTATTTCCTTCACTTACACTTTTTCTACACCCTCTGCATTTCCTTATTCAGACATACTGACCTGATTTATGCTCTTTATAAATCTCTAGGGGCACGTGCAACCATCATCTAAGCACACATTTGTTATTGTATAGAACCCTTTCCACTGTCTTTGCAAAAGCTGTTCTGATTTCTCATTCTACTCTGACGTGTTCAGAAATAAATTACTTTAGAAACCCATGTTTTGGAAACCCTGGACTTTGGATTACTTGCTACAAGAGCCTGCCTTTTCTTCAGTCTGATGAAACAACCCAGGTAGATGACATGCGATGATATTTGATGGAGAAGGGAGTTTTAATTACACTCTAGCACTTTTTCAATTGTATATCTCTTCAGTCAAATTAAACATATTAAGAAGCATATGGATGCCTGGAAAAGCCTAGCACTTGGTTTATGAAATATTAAAATATATTCAGGTAAGTTATCTTCAAAAGCCAACCTTTCTTCACCTACTTCTTCTTGCATCAACATTTAGGAGCCCTAATATGATGTCATTATTTCATAAGGCCTCTACTATGACGTAATTACTGTTATATATTTTTCCTATGTCTCCAAGAGACTTTGAGAAGCAGTAGTATTATGGGCCATGAAGTCTCCATTGTTGAAATCATGCGAAAAGTTTCTGTGGGCTGTAAGAAGAAATTTTTTAAAAATGATGGTTGTAGACCAGAATCCACTTGTCATCTTTTTAAAAAAAAAAAAAAAAATTATTTATTTTATTTTTTGGGCAAGTATATCACCTGTGTATCTGTCACCACACTGATGGCAATTAGCTAGTTGCAGTGCCACCGTGCTAAGAGTGTAATTTTTCCCCAGAGTTGGACCTGAGTTAACAAAATGACTGATACTGCACAAACGGAATCCATTCCCTTCTTGCAACATAGGTGAATTCTGTAGTGTTTACAAGAAATGAAGTGTAAGAAAATGCGTATTTTGTGAATATAGTTCTGACTGACAACATTTACCAATCAGAAAGAAAATAGTCACCCCACTTTGAAAGTACAGCTGCACTTCAGTCTGTTGCACATGTCTGTACGTGCAGGCTGCTTTTCTGCTCTACTTAAATACCTACAGGCACGTGCACAAGAATATATCTATGCAGAAACATAAATGTGCACTATGATTATTTCTTGATTGCAGCATTTCTCAGTTATTTGTGGAGATTTAGTAACTGACCCTTAATTATCTTACTTTCACCATCTGAAGCATTACCAGTCCAAAGAATTTAAAATACGCAAGGTCCCCAAAGCTTTCCTGAAAATTTTACACTGATACATTGGGATCCTTTTAATCTGGTTTCTGAGCTTTTTTTGATCCACAGCACCTGAATGTTCAAGGTCTCTTTGTCAGTTACTTATTTGTCTCTTTAAAAGGAAAATATGACAGGACGTGATAGGTGGAGCTTTAAGAAAGCCAACAAGCATAATGAAACTCCACAACGTGAGAGTTGGCAACACTACCCACTGCAAGCAGGGCTTTAAGAGTCTCCATTTTCCCCTTATTAGTCTACTGTGGTGAAAGCACTCATGGAAAATAAAAGGGATTCTTCTTTGTTGAAATCTTTTCTCTTTCAGATCTTTTTCAATGCGTAATAGCCAATGGGCAAGAAAGTTGTAGGGGACTACAGCTACAAATAGAAAGCACTGTATGAAAAGACTTGGAACATGATGGAAATTTTAGTTGGTGTTGTTTTGTTAACATGTAAATGATAAAAATCTTGCTGTATTTGTCTGCTGGTTTACTCAGGTCATTACTAATTATTTCTTAATTATACATGCTCCTTAAAACCGAGCTATATTTAGGTGAATATCTTGTTTTATTTTCTTATTTTGTAGCAGCTCATTAACGGGATGCAGCTTTAGTCTAAAAATTTTTAACAGTTGATTTGTTTCTATCAGTGCACATGAGATACTATATGTTTGGACCTACATGATGAATCTTTCTGTTCTGAGGGAATTTCCTTCTAATTTTCTTTAGAGGATAAAACAGGTCCCAGTAGCTACTGGCAAAACTCATTGTACAGGTATATGACTAAGTTAATTTTTGTGAGGACAAAGGTAGAAACTGTAATCCTGATCCTTCTGAATCTACAATGTAAGAAAATTATTTTTCTCTTTGTTTGCAAACATACATAAGAGTTAATGGGTTTTGCATATTTGAAAGATTTGAAACTCTGGGATATTTCTATACTGTCTCCATGAAATTGAGAATTGCTTCCTGTTTACACCAGGCATCCAAAAAGATAGTGCTTGTTGAGAGCATGTTCAAAATACTTCATTTAAACTTGTTGGACTGCTTGCAGCAGGAATAGGGGCTGCTAAACGTTCTGCTTGAGCCCAACACTGCTTGAAGCCCAACAATAAAATGGAGATGATCATAAACATTATCCAGTTGGGACTGAAGGTTTCTGAGTGGGAAAACAGGGGTAAAATATTAGAGAAGGTGATATGCAGCCAGGAAACCTCTGCTTGAATCTTTTGTATGCATGAGAATCTTGGAGTAATATAAATTATAATATCTTCTAGTTTTTGTTGTTAGCACGTTTGTTGGTGTACCCTGCTATGCAGTTGTGTTGGTGGTTTATATTTGCAAAATAGAGATAGTTCATCTTAGCAGAATTATTGCCAACCTCTGCTCTAACATTATTCTTATTATTTATTTTACGTAATGGTAATTCAGATGTCTGAATGCAATGCATTGAAAACGCCTATTATCTATCTGAGGCTCTGTCATTATATATTCTTAAATGTATTATGTATACACAGGTGATACGAATACAGGTTACAGATTTTATTTGTGGATGTGAACAAAAAAAGCAGTGTACTGCTGTTATATTTTTGTTAGTTTAACCAGATTTAATGGATATAAATAACAGGATTATGATACACTACTTACAAATTGTTAAGAGGGAGGAAAATCTTGACAGTTTTAAACTGCTAATTTTTCTTGTTTTCTAAAACAGTTTAAAAACAACTTGATTTTTTTTTCCCCTGCTGCTAGGGAACTGGAGAGGAGGACAAAAAGAAGTAAAAGAAATTGTTCTAAAAATATTCTATATTCCAATGGTGCTATGGAACCTTATTGTATTTTACATGTTCCCCTCTGAACAGGACAGAGAACATCTGGTATGAAAGAATACCTTCCTGGCCAGTCATTTTGTATGAGCTTCTAGATTCCCACGGAGGGAATGAGTTTCATTCAACAGCTGGGATACACAGGTCTGAAGGCCTTATTCCCAGCAATTGCAGCTTGTCCTCAGCAAGGGCTGCAATCTCGGTCTCAGCTAGAAACCTAGGGCTTTCAGCGGAGACTTAGAGAAAAAATAGCAATTTTGGTACTTGTCAGGCCTAAAGTGCTTCTAAGTTCAAAGCCTGACATATGAAAATTTGTATTGTGTGTTTGCTGTGCTCTGCAGGGTGTATCTAATGACAGTGACCTTATTAAATCATGGATCTACTGTACATGAAACCAGTAAATTAAAGCACAATCTACTATGTTTTTGGACTTCAGGAGGCAGCAAACTGATTCTCCAAACATGTAATTTTCTTGTCATTCATCTTTGCTGAACACAGTTGTGGTTGCACAGAAGCAGGGGAGTGTAACTGCATTTGTAACCTTTAATGTATTAACAATGCATCAACTTGAAAATGCACTGCATTTTGTCAGGTTTAAAATTGTGAAATTAATATTCAATGTTACTTCTAAGGTAACAAGACACCGAACGATACTGGTATTCTGTTCTACTAAGCCTGTTTAGAATTGATATTGGCAATCTATTTATTAAAGAAAATACTTTAAGGGAATTGGTGTGTTTGAGAATATGCATTTAATCTCACTTCATTTCTTTATTGGTAAATTTGATCAATACTTTTCTTACTACATCTACCACTTGCACACTTGCATCTAGAAGTTCAAAATCATTTCCCCAGTCAATTCTGGTTCATCTACCCAGACTGAAATATAAAAATCAAGCTGTCTGCTAGATTCTAATGAGTGGGATTAGAGAATCGATTAGTTCAATTCCAAATTAAAATTACATTTAAAGGCAAAATTACATCTCTTATGTTCCAAGTCATTTCCCCAAAGTATAGCAGTCAAATTAAAGGCTTTTAACATGGGTTTGCATTGTTAATAAAGACTCTTTTTGATAACTTTTTTGTAAATCAAATTGTTACAATAGCAATTAGTAAGCAAAAAAATATATATATTGCAGTTTTTCACAGGAGAAACTCCACTGATTTTTGAAAATACTGAAGATCGTTTCAGTGAAAACAGTTACAAATAAGTACCATCAGTAGCATATAAGGATTTTTTTTCCAATAAATTCTTCTAAAAGTATTTTAAAAGTATTTAAAATGATAGTGTGGAATAATTGCAATTAGTATTTACAGTGCATTGATGTATGCTTTGCTGTAGCAGTCTCAAGGTATACTTCAGGCATACACATTTACATTTGAGAGTTAACCTGCACCTTCCCCATATCCATTATTACCATTTGGCCTGTTTAGTCCGTATGTAATTGTCCGATGTTATTGGAAGTGACAACAGAACATGAACTCTTCATCTAGTGGTTCTTGCAAAACGTGCAGTTTAATCACCTTACCCTGCAGATACCCAGTGCACATTTGAAGCCTCAAATAGGTAGTGTTAGCAATTTAGTAGGTTCTACCCTTCCTACAGCATTAGTAACACAAAGGTGCGCCTGCACTGGTGCACCTACAGTTACAGTCTGGTATTATGCTAAGACTAATCCTTGGCTGACTGCTTCCTATTGAGACTGTGCTATGTTGAGACAAAACCGAATAATCTCAGCAGGACTGTTAATGAGATAAGGTTGAGATTCTAATATAATAAAGGGCAGAAGAAATAGATCATTCAAATAAACTTTGCTAACAATGGTTTATGGTGCTAAATGTGGTCCTTACTAATAGATGTGGTTTCTTATTCTAGATACATTGTAGTATTTTTTTTTATCCTGCATGATGTCTCATAGTTTTTATTGTTGCTAGATGAGTAGAAAAGTGAATGTAAAATTGAGGGACATTAAACTTTTTAGAACTTTTCTATATAAGACTTGTTACAGAATGCATGGTTCAGTTAAGAATTTGGCTAGTTGTGCTTGGAGTCTGTGCAGATCTGACAAGCACAGTTGTGCAGGAAACTAAGTTCTGGTGTTATGTCTGAAATCCATGTAACATATGAGGTGCCAGGTCCAATTAACAGTCTGATGGTGGTAAATCCATTATCCTTGGAAAGAGAATCCACCATCAGGAGACATTAATTCAATGTGACACCAACTGGGGTGTTTATGTACAGCTAATTGCAGTGTCAGACATTCTGCTCTAATTGAGTTTAATTGTGGCAAAATTGGAGTTAATTAAAAGCTAATGGTATAGAGCACATCATGTTGTTATAAACTACGGGTACATGTTTCATATCCATATTATTGTTATTTAAATGGTGTTTTCAATTACTGTGCTTCATATTGGCGCTTTGGCATTGTAACTTTCTTCACATCACTGAAGGCTTTTGTTTTTAGTAGACACATAAAGTATGTTTGTTTAAAAAAGCTTGACAAAGTTTAGATTTGTTCATTGTATTACAAAGTAAATGTCAAATATGATGATTCCAACCACCTTGCTAAGGAAAGGGTTGACTGTGTCAGACTGCTAGCAGAACAGAAGAGGAAAATTTTAGTTCAACTTGTAAGAAGGATACCATTTTTGAGATTGTCAATCACACTTTAGTCTGGAAATCTCTGTCTCCCCACCTTTCAGGAATCCATCTTTTTCTGATTTGTCTTATCTCTGGCTTTTCTGTCAACATCCCTTTTGATGGATCTCTTTTCTGGGGAATTTTTCCTGAGACATCTTCACTTTCTTCTCTCTCTGCACCTCTTGACTGTTCCTGTGCCTTCCAATTATATATACACCGACAGTTCTATCTCTATGCTGACCTCTCTTCTGATGGCGTCTTATATCAAAACCTTTATTTGACGTGTCCTTCTGGATGTATTACTGCTGATTCAGAAATAATCATTGCATCTTTTCTCTTCTCTGTCAGTATAAGCAGCACAACCATCCTTCTGCCAGTCAAGCTGGTAGGCTCTCATCTGTTTTTCCTGGTCCATACTCCCTTTCAATGTACAAGTCTTTTAGGTCTTCCTCCAAAATAACTACAAATTGATTATTTCCTTGCATACTATATCCCTCATCCAGGTCCTAGTCTTCTCAGTCTTAACAGCATTTCCAGCTTTTCAGTGGCAGAAATACCATGTACCTCCTAGTCTTTGGAAATGAAGCTGCTATTATCTCTACTACCAGGTACTTGTACCATGCTACTACTGTGTTCTACCCACTGTATTTCTTCCCATTGAATTAAATGTTGGATATACCCAAGACCTGTTTGTTATGGTATGGCTTATACTACCGTACCGTCATGCTCTAACCATGTAAATGGAGCCAGGTGCAAGACACTGTTGCTCCTTCTTTAATACATGCAAATACATGTAATACAATGGAGAGGTTTTTTTTTTTTTTTTGGTTAAAAGGAAATCTTAATTAGGACTTAATTCAAATTTACTTTAATTACCAAGGTGTTTCTTGAGGAAGCACATCAAAATGTTTGTTTTCAAAGTAACTAGATAGAAGTTTAGTTATTTGGAAGAAAAGATATATAAATTGTGAGCTTTCTCAGTTTGCATGTCAGAACAATACAAACTCTTTTATCTTATAGCAAAGATCGTTTCAAGATTTTTTTTCAAGGACTTGAACTGTGATTTTGTTATACTAGAACTATAAATGGGATGTTAGGGCAGCTTCAGCTAAGTCAGAGGATAACTACTTGCTCATGAGTTGTCCATGCCACAGAAAGGGTGAGGTCAGTCTGGTACCAGATGGTTACAAAGACACTCTCTTTTTTCTTTATTGCTTAGTGCTTTATAATGAAATACGAAACACTCAAGAACCTCTACCACATGTTCAAGGGCTAACTCAATGAATCCTCCTATGCTTTTCTACCTGTTACACTCTTTTATTTTTCATTGTTACTATGTTCTAAGACCTTTTAACCTGATTGACTACAGCAAATAGAATGCCATGATACCTGAACTCAGGATACTCTTACATCCACATTTGTGGTTTCTTACTGACAGCCAGCACGCTTACTTCTCCTTAATCACACCCAACTTCTCCCTGACATTAACAAGAATTATGTCTATCTAGGGAAAGATTAATGGTGGTGTCCTCATGCTGAGCAGCTGATGTTAGTTGGGCAGGTCAGGAGGAATATATATAAATGGCCTGGTACCTATTAAAAGTGGAACATTTCTGTTTCTCATATGTGGAAATTAGTTTAAAATTCCGCTTATCCATAAAGCGTGTTACAGTCTCCAAAGTTTCCGGAATATATTCCTCTGACTGATATAAAATGTAAGCACTCCCTTATTTAACCTTTATTTTACCCAGAAGGCTTTTAAATTTTATGAACAACAAGCCTGAACTTCAGCATCAAAGCTTTGATAAATCTGTAGACTCAAGAACACGTGTTTGTGGTAAAAGCATTGTAACTGAGCAGTTAGTGGGGAAAGCAATGAGATAACTTATCAAGGAGTAAAGTGGCAAGTTGTCCAGCTTTCTTTGTGGTAAAAGGATTCATGTCATTAGACAGAGGAAAGGTCTGGCTTACATTTCTCATACTAAAAACAAATTATTTCACCTTAAAACATGTAAGGAAGTTTACATGAAAGATAATAAAAATTTTATTGTTGTCCCATGTCCCAGAAACTTTCTAAATATTTCATTTCCAAAACACAGTGAAGTGGTTGCTTAGAGATGCTGGAGTGCAAGAGGATTGTTTTGTTTTGTTTATTTGCTTATTTCTTGTTTTCTTTCTTAGGTCTTGTTTAGAACTGTGCAGATACGTTGAATGCAATGATATAAAAGGCTTATTCCCAAGAACTGTGATTCCATGTACAAGTTAGAACTTTTTGTGTGACCAGATAAACGCAAGACAGAAAAATGCTATGCTAAATATATAGATGCACAAATATGCTTTATTCGGAAAAGCTCCTTATGCTCAGACAGTGATGTAGTAGAATTACTGACTGCTTTTCATCAGTTTTAGGTAGGTTAACATTTTTTTCCATTATCTTTATCTATTGCAGTTCAGCAGTTTCCTGAATCTTGTGTTTTTTTAAAGCTAAACAGCCTGAAAAAGGCAGAATGTTTCAGTAACAAATAGAATAGTCATTTAAAACAATTCCAATGAGAGGAAATGTGGCATAGCAGCTGCCTAACATAATTTTGTATTCTGCAATATTTTTCATTAATCTTTTTGCTAAAATAAACTGTTTTCCCTGTGGAAATTAATTACTGTGGTATCAGAAGTTTTAATTTTCAGAAAACACATGTGAGTTATAGTACTGTTTCTTTAGATGCTGTCACGCAGCAGGGCAATAATCTAATAGAAGCAATAGGAGGAAAAAACAAAAAGAAATGTGATAACAAATACACTTGCAGATTTCCCTAAAGCTGAGAAGTGTTTTCATGATATGACTTTGCTTAATGCTAAAAACTGACCCAAAGAAGTGAGTAAAGATCAATGTGAGAAAAATCTCTCATTGTATAAAAAGTACAATGAGGTTTTCCTTGTCTGAATAGTAATGATGGCCATGGTGGGCAATCTGATCTTTTTAAATGATCTCAACCAGCAGATTTGATTTTTATTATTTTTATTTAAAGAGATGCACTTTACTGGCTCAGGGGTGCTTTCTAATAAAAGATGTCTTGTGTCCTTGTCAGCCTCCAAGTATCTCCTATAAGCTCAATTCAATGAAAAAGTAGGGAGAGCAGTTTTACTCCAACTCTGGCTGATTCAGTGTCCAGCATGTGAGGCAGTGAAACCACTTCTTTAGACTGAGCTGATGTCTATATGGTCACAGTCTCTGCCCTTTGTAGCCATATGGTCACTATGTATATCTAGGGTGTTGCTCTGAATATCTCTGGTACCGTGATACTTACAGTTCTCGTCATTACTCTGCAGCAATTATTGTTTAAACAGCTTCAAAGACTAAAAATAACCTTTTTTTAATTTGTTTTCATTGATTTTTTTTATCTTCCGAAGTCATCAGCCCCAGTGACAATAATAATCTACTTGCGTTCTGTGAAATGCTACTTTAGAATGTGGTCCAATAACATCATAAATAAATAAGTAAAAATTAATTGATCTTAAATTTTGTGACTGTGGCTTAGACCTCTCAGTGCTGATTGAAGGGGACTGTGTCTATGTAGAACTGTTTGTTCATTCTTTGCTTGTTATACTTTGCTTGTTATACTTTTTACCATATCTTGGACTGCTTGTCTAAGGACGAATACTTTTGATACAACCAAATAGAATTAAACCACTGATAAGAAAGGTCAGCTTCTTAAAGAAAATACATAAATATCTAGAAATATCTATAGCAATGACTGAGATTGTTCTTGAAAACTTTTGAAAGTTATATGATATGGTGATTTTGCCACTACTTTGCCATGATGATTTTCTCACTTCTGCTGTCTCACAAGTGTCTATTTAAGGAATATTTTAAAGCAAGTTTTTGGTGTTTTCAAAGAATGGTATCTCAAAGTTTTCAATATGATCTCCAAAGTGCAGGTCTATTACCGTTCTTCAGAACGAGAGGTGGTTCCTTAAAAATTACGATGATCCTTAAGATATTTCTGTTCAAATTTATTTTTTAATATTCCTGATCATGTAATAATTTGATGCAGAATCATTTTTCTCTACTTGAATGAAAGCCCTCCTTCCTTTTATGTTAGTTCAACTCCGTTGAACCTGAGCAATTGCATGAGTTCAGGTCATACCTGTTGATTTGTTTGCATTCTTGTAAACCACACTGCTGATGTTGGCATGGCACAAAAATGAGTGTAATCCTCTTGGGCTTTTGCAGTGAAGTAGATATGACCACCCTCCTAAATTCTGAATTCTTCAGAATATTCATTTATTGCATTTCCAAGCTGCCAAGTGTGATTGTTACCAGAATAGTTTCTTGTGGGGAGGAAAAAAGAATGAAAGCAGATGGAATGTGAAATATACTTAGCTGCTATGGACTCAGAAGAACTTTTAAAAGTTTCATAAATGAAACTTTTAGATTTGAAGATTAAACCAGGTGGTTTACAACAAACTTGAAGTAATATCCAAGCTGCCAATAAATCCCTTATGGGAAGATCTTCAGTGAACTTCAAGAGAATGAGCCAATTGCCTGGCTCACATTTGATGGAGCAGTCGAGTATAAGAAACTGTTCCTAAGAAGTTCCTCTTTTTTTTTTTTTTTTTTAACCATCTGCTTCCACCAAGCAGTAAAAGTTTAAAAGTTTCCCTTTCACCACACTTCGGGACTCCTGATGCTTTTCAGCTTCCCTTCCTTTCTCAGAATCTTTACAGAAAAAGTTTCCAGCATGTCCAATTTATGTTTTGGTTTAATTTTGTTTCTTTATTGTAATGTTATGGGTTGGCTTATTTATTTCTTAATTGGATAGAAATGCAACTAATTCTCTAATGGATCATTTGTGTCTCAGATTGTGAAAGACTGTCTGTTTTAGTAATGCAGATGTATATGGTACATGGTTTTTGCATAGTCTTGTCAAATGTGGTGGTGACTGCCATTGGTTTTCTTCTGAATTCCACTGGAATGCTACTATTTATAGTTGGTGAGGTGCATTTTAATATATATCTTGCTTGTAGAAGTTTTTAGTATGGGAAAACCTTTTATAAATCAAAAGGTTTATTAAAAATTATTAAAATTAAATGATTGCATTTTTTTTAATGCATTTACCTCTTGAAAGTAGCAGGTAGCTTCTGTAGGTACTTTCTGATTGCCATGGCCTACAACTTTACCACTGCATTAATACTCTAGCAGTAATAGATGGAGTCAAGGGAAAATGAATTGGTACACTTCTTTAGAGCACACAGTATTGCAGAACCAAAACATTGCTGTAAATCCATGTCATTTTTGCAATATTGTCTGCAGGAGATTGGAAATTCTTTGAAAGAGTAATTTTGATCAGAGAAAGAGTGTTTAGTTCATTCTTAGGGGAAACTTTAAATGAAAATGAAAACTTAGAAAATTCTCTGTGATTCACTCTCTGAAAAGTGAACCTTTTTAGGAAATTCACATAGGTTGTTAATTTCAAAATAGAGTTCATCCTCATTTGATGTATTGGAGGTAAAGGTTAGAAGTCTCCTATGATTCAGGTCAGCTCATTCTTCAAACTTCCGAAATTCAATTTCTTGTATCCTAAAGCAATCTAAGTAATTTTATAGAATCATAGACTGTTTTCTGTTGAAAGGAACCTTAAAGATCAACTAGTAGTTCCACTCCCACGCCATGAGTGAGGATACTTTAATAATTTCTTTCATAAAATTGAAATTTTGCTTTGGTTTTTGTTTCCAGTCAAGAAAAAAAACAACCCAAAAACCCAAAAATACCTAAAAAATGAATTTTCTCAAATCTTCTGCAAAAGAGAGCTATCTTTGCAGTTTGCTTTTTATCACCTACATCTCTCGCACCTGCATATGTTGAACTTATCTTTATAAGAGAATACAACAGTAACAAGTTTCATCCTAACGACTCGCATGTATGTTTTGCTTCCAGCCTTAAAAGCAGTTGGAGACTGAAGTCCCAACGTTGCATACAGTGTTGAAATTCCAGGTTATTACTTTGTAGTTTGTAAGAACATAGACTTTGACAGTAATCAGTTTATTATTTCAGCTTGGGGATATATGTATTTATTCTGTTCTTCATTTGGAAGTCCTGGTGAGCTTTTTTTCTGTCTAAATGTGTAATTTCATATAGAAAATAAACCGTACTGCAATGTGAAATCACTTTTTTTGCACGTGCTGAGATACATGTCAGCAAGTCTTATCCTTTGTACCAAAGCTAGCCATTTTAAGCTCATTAGGTAACCTCATTAACATGCTGTGCTTTCATTGAAGCTGTGCAGTGGATATCTGATCGGACGTAAATTTGGTTCAAACATAAATATAGAGTGATTAAAGAAACTTCAATTGGCATGTTTTAGAAAGTTTACTGATACTTACGAAAAAGAAAGGAAGAAGGAGGATTAAATTTTAAAGTGTGGGTTAAGTAATTGGCACAAGAAAACTATCTATTCTATAAATTGGATAGAGATAGGATGGACAAGCAATATGTAATATTTCTCTGGTATCACAGTTTCAAATACGTATTTCAAAATTCATATGTATTCATGTAAAATGGATTGTAGAAGGATGAATGTTTATACTGTCATTACTATAAACTCTAATGCTATATGTTTTATGTTCTTATTACTATTTCTATTTTTTTGATTAGATTTTTGTCAAGGAACCTTATCTTTTTCTCTTGCATCACTCCTCTACATTGGGAATAGTCTTGAGGGCAGATCAGTTTGAGTGAGCTGTTAGCACTGCAGGAAGTCAATTCCAGTGGTGTCAGAAACCATGTAGATAGGTAGATTAACAGCTGACTCATAAAAAAGATGAAAAGAGCAGAATGGTTCCTGTTAAGTGAAAAATTGTCCCAAGAAGTAGGAAGTTTCCACTTTTCAAATTTTTTTTATTTTTTCATTTTTTTCCTTCCCTTAAGTCGTTGTATCCAAACTTCTTTTGGAAGGGAAGGCTGTGGGAAAGATATAGCATTTGGCATTTGTCTTATGTTTGACTGTTTTTATATTCACACCCTAATTAAGATCCTTCTCATTGCATCAATGACATCTCGTCATTTTCCTTGAGATTTGTACCTGTTGTGTTAAATCAGATTTGTTGTTAATTTGAAGGAAGTGTCAGATCCCTAAGAGAGGGTCTTGAGGTAAGCAATGATGTGACTTGATTCTAATGTGCTCAAAGGTAGATGAAATTTCAGCTTTGTGGTGTCTGTCTTATCTAATGAAAACGCGTGCCACCGTTGGAGATCATTTTACTTTAATTTATTTACCTATTTATTTAATGTCATTTGAGGTTAACTGGAAAGACTCTCCAGGTTTAAATCTGGGGACATGTTATCCTTTCTCAGCCAACATCATCTGCACCAAAACAAAACCAGCGAACCGGTGTTTTTTTTCTCTCTTCTGTTTGTTATTTTTGCTATCGCCCATGAGGATTTGTTTGTCTTTCTAAAATCTTGCAAACCTGATTGGTTTAGAAGATTGCACATATTTTCATCCATTATTTCTTACTATACTGAGGAGCATGTGGCTAGAATTATATACATATATGTAATTATATATATAATTTGTGTAGTGAAGAAATCAATACTTCTGGTCATACGACGTTATTAGTGAGTGAAAAGGGAGAATATGATGAACAAACATATAGTACTGTGTGTATGCTCAGAGAAGACAGGGACATGAAATTTAGCCCAATAGACAGAAAAAGATTCTTCTTCCAGCTGAACATAACTAATTCTGCAACAGTGCCTGATTAACTTCATATTTTCAATAGAGGTTCAACCTTGAATCACACATTCCTTTTTTAACAGCAGTTATTTGGAATCTAGTTCAGTTGCTTTTATTGTTTGAATTACTTATTGGTTCTATGTGGAATCATTTGAAGTTGATTATTCTTTCATTGCTCGATTCACCCAACTCTGAGTTATCAACAGCTACCATGATTTATGTCATCTGCAAGATCATTGACAGTATTGATAAAATTTACTTTTGCTTATCAGTAACTTCCTCAGAAACAACTGTTAATGTCTTATCTAGTGGGTGAGGGAAAGCTCAGCCAAGATTAGGGGATTATTCTGATATTTTGAGACTGGCATCCAAAATAGACATTTTCTGTGGGAAACGGTATTTCTACTCTTTTCACAAGTGTGATTTTGAAACCCAAATGCTATATTTCTAAGTAGACATTTCAAGTGAAGTATTTCTTTGAAGGGCATTTTTAAAGCTTAAAATTTTATTTTCAGATAAATAGTTTCATTTTAAGTTTTGCCTACCTGAAAGGTATGGAAACCATGTATTAACAGAACATAAGCTCAATTCATGTCTTAATAGTGTCCAAGGGTTTGAGGAGAAAACAATCTGGGATTTCCCTTTGCTTGTTCTGCTTTTTCACATTATCAATCTTATCTGACTAAATAAAAATGTATACAATAACAATCATATTTTGAAATTTAAAAAGATTGGATATATGTCAGTGGCAGTAAGTATTTGAAACCTTTTAAATTCTTTGCCTTCTTGTATTTTTAGAATTAAATTTCTTTTAAACAGCTGTTTTGTTTACAATCACCTTTACCTCTTTGCAGTAAAAACCCAAACCAAACAAACACACGCTCTCCATGGTCCTGGATGGGAAGATCACAATTCCAAGAGTTATTAGCACTGAAATGAAATTCACAGTTAAAATGTCATAAATTAATCTTTTCTGCCTTCCATAAGTTTGTTACTGGAGCATGAAGTGCTGAATTATTTGGTAGAAAATGATCTTTAAGTTGTAGGAAAAAAGGAGGAGTATAATTTCAAGATTTTTTTTTTGTGCATTTACTGTCAAGGTATGCTTGTCAGACTACAGCAAATGTTGGTGTGTTCACTGACACAATAATATTTTTTCCTCCAAACGATGGTATCCTGACACGACTTGAAATAAATAGGCCATGATTTTGTGCCATTGCTTTTTTTCATCTAAGAATAGTTAAAATAAATTCATAATGGCTTAGGGCTTTTGATGCAAAATATTTTTTTATGCAGTTATTTTTTTTCTGTGCTTATAGGTGTGTGTATATTTTTGTAGGAACACATATATTTTAGAATGGAAGTATGCAGGGGTATTTGTTGGCATTTCTTCATGGCCTTGTATCATATTAGCAAGGAATTTGATATACATCATAGTTGACAAGGAAACCACTTCAGATGACAGGGCAATGTTAAGTACTCTTAAATTAAATCTAAATTATTTTCATGGCTGCTATCGTCTTCTTTCAATTGTGAAACTATTGTAAAGATTCCTTGATGCATCATAGAAGCAGAACCACTTTCAAAAGAAGATTGAGGAAGTTAGAATGATTCTTTGCATCAACTGAAAATTTATTTCAATTTTGTTAAAATTTGCCTATGACAGCAAATCCTTACTCCATTTTCTGGTACTGTTATTCTTCAGAACATTCATTTTGTTCAAACTCTCATTATTTGAACCAGTGAATGTTCCTGGTTTAAATATCTAGATATTTTCAACTTTGACAGACCTTACTGCTCTGTCATTCTATGAAAAGAAAATTGACTCTCACACCTGGGGTATACAGGTACTGTAGTAACATTCAGCTTAATAGGGTCTTGCAGTTACCATACCTTCTGAATTACTAAAGACATCGCTAGATCATGAGGGTGGCAATTCAGCCCTAATTATTATTTAAGAGGTAATGTACTGAATAACTTTCCTTTGGAAAAGTCTTCTTATAAATGCTAATACCTTAGAATTTACTGAAATACAGTAAATTATAGTTGGTGACTTAACAGCTTTTGTTGCAACAGAAGGACAAGGGGTTTGATAATCTACAAGAAAATGGATAAAAATATCTTGCAAAAAATAGTTTTAGAGGGATTCAATGAAGATGAAAAGGTGGCAGTCGTTTTTCAGCTGTATTTCAATGAGTAGTAATTTAATGCATTGTTAAAAAGAGATTCATCTATTTTTTTTTTTAAAGAATAATTAACCCTTTCTAATGAGTGTGTTTTATGACTACTCTTAATGTACTGGCAGTAATAATCTCGTAGCAGTAAATGCAATAATGTCTTGCAATCCTAGAGCCAGGATAAAACTTTGAGATTATGAATTTATGTATTCATTTATTTACATGTAGGAGAAATAATGTCTTTCAACAAACCATGCTTTTGTTTTAATATTCATCTGGAGTTATGCATTCTTTATTTACTGATAAAGGTTAAAGAGGCTTTCTTGAGGGGAGAGGAAATAGTGAAGGTAGCAGAGTCCTGCTGAAATTATTCTCTTCAGTGGGGACAGTGTCATGAGTATATGTCTACTCCAGAACAGAAGCAACTATCCCATGTATGTGTGTTTATATACATACAGATATAATATACATTTGTGTACTTCATATTTTCTTAGACGATGAGGATTCTGTGTTTTGGTCTCTAGCTTAATGTGAATAAATATCTTTGTAATAAAGGCTGAATCTAATTGGTGCAGTGCACTTTTTAACGTAGATATCAGAGCATATTGACAACAGCTGAACAGGCATTTCACATTTTTAAACACATTAATCAGGTAGCACGGTTGGCTACATTGTGAAATGCTGAAAGAAACAATTCATACTGCTCAGCCTGTTTCCATGACTGTCAATCTGGCAACATATTCATTTCACAAAGAAATGCAGCACCTTTTCATAATATATATTTCAAATATAACTGAGTACTGTTTCTTAGCAACAAGAGCTCAGTAACTGGTAATCCTGAGATGAGCCATTGAATAAGGGGGTGAAACGTGCTCATGTGCTCATGAACCATGGTGCTTCAATTAGCAGGTAGCTCACAGAGGAAACAAAGGTATTCTGATACTAAATTTCTCTCAGTAATTTTTGTTACTTTGTAGTAGGAGAGTAAAGGAGCATTCATCTGACCCCAGCAACTTTCTGGCCTTTACTAGGGAAAGAATAGTTTTTCTCTCTTTGTGAATAGAATAATCAACCTGAATTGCAAACAAAAACATGTGGAATGAATGTGACCTGACTATAAAACAGATGTTTTTTATGAATAGGACCTCAAGAAGTAATTACTCACAGCTTGTTTTAGAGAGACCTACTTTCTTTCACTCTGAAAAGAAAATGTGTGCATGTGTCATACTGTAACAATAGCTTTGAGTGCTACTGATGCTGAAGAACTTTAAAGGTAGTTGAGCACTTTCTGTTAAGAGGCGTTTTCATGGACTCCTGTTTTTACTCTGTGGCTAGTAAAGGAGAAGTGGGGAGGGGGCAAAGCTGAAAATGATATATAGCCCAGTGTTATAACTTTCCCCATCTAGAAATGTCCATCTTGGATCCAGGTTTGATTTCTTTTGCTCTTTCTGAAGTGTTTCTGAGGAGTTAAATAGAAACTTTTAAAAGCAGTGGCATTCATCACAGGTCAGAGTATACCAAGGCTATGTAAAGAGCTTTAGGAAATTAAACATAAGTTCTATAAAGAATCCTTCTGTGTGGGTTCTCTACAGAACAGAAAGATGTGAGATGATGTACAATGGCTGTTTAGGTTAATTGACTTTTGCAGGTCCAAATGGCAAAAGTGTTGACAATAAAAAAATCTCTAGTTCTTACCTCAGGAACCCTGTCTGGTTCCTATGGTGGCTTGTTTTGATGCAGCAAGGCTATAAAACAAATTCAGCTTGTCACTGGGGACATTTCAGTGTTTTCAATGGGATTTGGTTTAGTAAATAGTGAAGCTAAGTACAAAAGGAATAAGAGAGACATTCCTTGGCTTTTATGGTCTCTGGATTATATTCTAAACATGTAATTCATAGCTGAGAGAGATGAATGTGGTTCTTCACCTTGAGTTTCGTTTCTTCAGTTCATGTCAAAATCTTAAATATAAAGCAAATTGGCTTTTGATTGGAAAATTGTTTAATTTCTTCCAAGTCAACTGAAAGGGAAACTTTATCAGAACTAGCACAGGATTTGCTATTATACTGTCCAATTACTTGTGCCTATTTGGCTAGACTTTTGACTTTGCTTAAGCTTAGTTTGCAGTACGTGCATATACGCCTTAAATATTTGTCTTGTTCATTGAAAGACTATCTATTAATTTTTTGTAAATAATTGCTCTTCACTAATCAGATAATGATACTTGATGTGCTACTTAATACTAGATAATAGATTCCATTTGTAATTAAATAACCTTTGTGAAGTGAGAGCATTAAACAATCAAAGGGGTCAATTACCAAGTGTTAACAAATAGTTCATTAGACATTATAGTTATTAATGTAATAATTATCATTCAATGATACATTTATAATGTAAAAATCATATTCTCCCAAGACTTTATCCATATGGAAATGTCACTGAATTTATGCAGGCTATAAATGTATTTAGTATATTTAAAAAACAAAACAACAAAAAAAACCCCTCTATTTTCTGCTCTTCTGTTCCATCTACTTAACTTGTGTTTATTTATTTATTTTCAAATCACACATTAGAAAGCACTTTCCATTTTGTTTATTTGAGCAAAAGCCATAATTATGAAGGGCAGTGCCATGAAATATTAAGAGACTTGCCATCTGTTTGTGCAAAGATGTTAGGTGTGGTTGTAGTCAAGGCTGATTGCTCTGCAGTGGGAGTGCAGTTTTTATATTTACATTCCATATGGTGCAAGCAAGTTATAGTAAACTGAGTATTTTCAGATTGGATACACAAGGTTAAATCCTGCTTTGCAGCAATCTCAGCCAGCTTTGTTACTTCTTTCAGTGAACACAGTTGCCAGTTTGTCACCTTAGCCATTCAGTTCCCTAATTTTGAAAAGATGTGGTATTTTCGTTATAGCTACCTTTACTAATTTTTGCAAGTTTTATGTATCTGTGAAACACAGCAGTTCACAGCAATAGAGCTGAAATTCAAAGACTGACAGGGGAAAAAGGAAAAGAGGTGTCTAGAGCAGTCTTCAGAGTCACAGTTGTTGACCATGGTGGCGGCCAGAATGCATCAACAACAGTTTTCTTCTTCAAATGTAACAGCAATAAAAACATCACATTTTTAGTAGTAAGAAGGAGCACGATCTCATCTTGCATTTTCCTTGTGTTTTATCACCTCTCTGCCGAAGGGAAGAGAAAGTACTGAGAGAGCTCCAGGAGGATCCAGGCCTTAGAAAATGAACTGAAAGGGATCTCTTACGTGGTGATTCATCTCATTGCAATCTGTTGCATAAACTGATCCAGCTCCATCATCACTCTGATTTTTGACACTCAAACTCCTGCTGAAAAGTTGATTCAGACTCTCATTGCTCTGATTGGAAACTTCCTTGTATGTCCAGTGTAAATGTATTTATGTTCAATTTATTTTTATTTACTCCTGTGATTCCATGATCCCATGTCTCACATTGTTTCTTTTCTGTTGTCTTGCCACTGCTAGACTTGTAGCTAATCTTACAGAAATCTTTCTATGTGAAGCAATCTTTCGATTTTGAGGGTAGTGCTAGTTTTGGATTTCTGAAGCCATGGTAGAGTGATGCTAATTCCAAGCTCTTTTAGCTCTTTCAGTAATTGATTGACTCGCATGTTGTGGATATTTCGGCTATCTTACCTTTAGTGTTTCTCATGCTGCTGATGAAATACCTATGTAAAGATCGATCGAGATCTAAGAAAAGCCTTCCACGGGACTTTGTTGTTAGTATTAAAATTTTTAACATCAGTTCTTCCCAACTTAAATCATAGCACAGTGTCCAGGCAGTACAGCATAGCTTGCTTCTGAGAGATCACTGCAAAATTTGGCACAGATACTGTATTTTAATTTGAAATAGTATCACTGTGATGTCTTTCTCATAGTCACAAGGGTATCCTAAATTCAGATTTTGAGCTTACTGAAGTGGGGCCTGCCTCTAACCAGGTAGTTCAGTTTATGTGCTGCTCATCCCAGCAAGCATCCCAATTTATTCATTTTATTACCGTAATAGAAATAATAAGCTGTAATAAGGTGAACTAATGTGAAAATAGCATAGAGTTTCAGTCAGCAGTGTTCAGAAATGTTGTCTTTTACATTTTTAAATTCTGTGCTGACAGATTACTGAAGGAATAAGTGCAATTTACATTTTAAAGGTTACTTTACAAAGTTGGCTTGGCTCACTGGAAAGTTTTTTTTATTTTTATTTGTTTTTGTCTTTGCCTTTTTTATTATTTTTTTTTTAACAAATCTTTGTTTTTTCTGTGCTTTATCCTTTTCTATGCCCTATTCATTTTTAACCTTTGCGTATTTGCATAGCAATTCCATGTTCCAGTAAAAGATAAAACTGCTACTGAGCTCTTCATTACAATGGGCATCTTGAAACAGCATTATCCTGCAGCCTGTGGAAGATGTTTAACTGATTTTTAGGCTTATTTGTCAATGTCCATTATCAAGAAACCTACAAGATAGCGGCTGCAGGCCTATCAGATATATATCTACTTCATTTTCAACCAGAATAATCAATAATTCCATTTAATCTAGGTATATTCCATGCTGATTTCTGCATTTTCCTTGAAGTCATTGTCATAGAAGATTTACATGGTTGTGTTGTATGTCTTCCCTGTTTTTCTTCTCTTCTCTTGTCAGCTAATGGCTATTCAGAGTGCACATTTTGTATGAAAAAAGTGTTCAATTATTTTTTTTCTCTTAGATAATTTCAAAATCTGGAAAGCAAAATGAACACTAAGTCTGAATTCTGACTTGCGCACAGATAAAGCTCAATATTCACATTATTGTGTGGACTCCTTTCATTCTGTCTGCTACAGGGAGGCATAAATTAAGCACTTTCAGTGTAGCAGCCTGGTTTTGATCGGTGTTTCATCCCTGTGAAGGACAAACAACTTTCTTATGTATGAGGTTTCCTCCATACTTACTATTCAGAAAGGATGCAAACATTTCGCATCACAAGTTTGTCTTATACGTGTTAAGTGAGGTCAGCAATGGGCGTTGTCCAGAACTGAAGCTGGTAATGGAGGTACAGCTGGTGACAAGCTGCATGAGACTTTGAGAGAAGAGCACAGGTTGCACAACAGCAAGATATGTGAGACTGTGAGGTCAGTCTGAGGGTACCTCTTCATTAGCTTTTGGTTCAAATCAGGAGGAATTTTTTGAAGTGAATCCTCCCCAGAGGTTTGGAGGTCTTGACCTGGATTCCCTTTGAATGAAAACAAACAGATGTGTTGGGAGCACACCTTCCAGACCTGAGCTGCAGAAGTTCAACATCAGAGGGAGGTTAGCATGGGAGAAGTGGAGCGCAGGCGTCAGGTCCTCAGCACCCACTTTTGGCTCTGTGTCTCCTGTTGGCCCACCTTGTTCTCCTCCTGTGCTTTGGTTACTGACACCAGCTTACTAACGCATGTACCATTCACTACTGTGAATAATGATTTACTTTAGTGAAGACATGCATGAGTTTGCAAATACGGATTCCTCTCATGTGGGTTTCCTGTCAAAATAATCATTTGAAAATAACAGCAGAATATAAAAAAAGGAACAAACGGCAAAGTATGCTTTTTGTTACTCATAGACATCTTTCAATGTATGAAAGTGATTTCACTGAAAGTCCAGGAGTCCTTTCCTTCAAGTTGTCGGTTTTTCATTTCTTTGCTACAGACATTGATCTAGAGTAACTTAGCTGAAGACACTGGATGGATGTTAGGGATTTGGGAGTTATGAAATGTTAAGAATGGACTTGGTTTGATGATTTGGGTGGTTTCTCTGCTTATTGTTGGTAGTGGTGAGTAACTGGCAGGATTTGCTATCTGTCAATAACTCTTTCAGCAACAGAGGTGTTGCTGGTTATAGTGTAGTTTGCCGATCTTGTAATAATAGGGGCAAAGTGTAATACATAGTTGAGGTCATCTCTAATCTTCGCTGCTGTTTGTATGCTCCTGCCAGCATGCACTGCCGCGGAGTGGAAGGCTCCCTCGTTCTGTAGGCAGTTCTCTGACACTAACTAAAGTCTTCAGAATCATTTTAGACTCAGGTCTTCCAATCAGATGCAAATGTTCAGCTGGCAAAAATCAGTGCATGTCAGCTGATGTCACTGAAATCTAGGAATTGCAGGCAGTAAGATAACATACTTCTATCACCAATTTGACAGTCTGGTGTGATTTTCCTGACTTTATATCTGCATACAGGGTCCATATCCTTTCTTGAAGGAACATTCTTTGTGTACACTAAAATCTGTGGATGTCATGAAAAATCATAGCTGATAAAGGTTAAATAGTTGAAAACGAAGAAACTGAGTTGCTTCTTATAAGTGAATAAATAAGCATTGTTTTTACAGTAAGCTCTTACTGTATTATTAAAAATATAGACACTATGTTAGTAGCTGAGTTGCTGATACTGTATCTACTTATGGCTGTGTTAAGACTGAAATGGTTCCATGTGATGATCCATTGTTTAAGCAGCATGCATTTCAATAGCATTTAAAACTTGTACTCGTATGATTGACGCTAATGATTCTGAAGGAGACACTGTAGTCTGTCAAGTGTGTAATTTGTTTTTCCTAAAAATTGCTTGAATACCTGTTTATGCAGTGGGCTGTAACGGCGGGGGAGACGCTGTGACGATATAGCCAATAAGAGATGGTTAGCATTTTTTTAAGTGCCTGAAACACATGCCAACAAAATCCAGCCTGATGTCTGTGAGGAAGTAGATATTCACACACCTGTAAAATTCTGTAAATACTGAGCCATATTTTTGGTATAGCTACCTCTTAAGTTTTTATTATAAAAAATATCGATGACTTATATTCCAGTGGGAGAAACTTTAGTGAACAGGGTATCATAGTATTACTACTTATATCTCCTATAACGTGTTTATATGTTTGCTTCATTTTCTAGACATAGAAATGATTATTGTTCTGATCTGAATTCATGTGGAAACAACGGGAGTTTAAGAATGTTAGCACTTGTTGATATGTTTGGTAAAAGTTTGGTCTTATATCTGTTACTCCACTTTGAAGCTCAGTTAATTTAAATAACAAATGGACTTCATTAGTGAGGAATAAGTCACATGTGGAGTCATATAGTCACATCTACATTTGCTTCCCATTCCTACTCTAGAAAAACAAGCACTGGGAAGGTGGATTTCCATAGCGTTGGGTCCTCCACCTCCATCCAGAGGTCCTGAGTGCAGCTACCTGGGAAAATTAGCCACCTTCAGCAACTTCCAGATTTTCGTTTCTCCTGAAGTCCCCTGTGTGTGTGTCTTGTAGATCACAATATAGCCTATCCTCCGTGATTAATTTTGCAAGGCGTCTACATAGTAAATTCTCTGAAGAGCTGATAGGATTTTTCATTGCTGCTGTATGGTAACAGTAGAAGCCTGCTGTCAGTATGAAGTAAAGCACATCTCACTCTGTAAGAGATTGTAGGGGGCAGTACAGAAATGTTGGCGTGACCTGCCTTCTTAGTACAGTCTTCCTGGATTTACAGCACAAGGATCTATTCTTTGTGAAGTTATCCTTTGGAAAGTCTCTTCATTCTTTGGACACAAAAGGAGTGGAAAAGGGATGGAAGTAGACCTCACCTTTTACCTTGTAGTTTCTTGACTTCTTTTAAGTGAAGACCATAGGATTTCTGTTCCACCTCAAACCTGCGCTAACCTTAATGAGAACTGTGTGCATTCATCAGTAAATTCTTATGACCTTTGAGGTGTTTATGAGGAGTGCTGCATTTCATCCATGTGCTACGAAGTGCAGATGATCACACACTAAGGGCACAACTTTTTTTTCCGCACAGTTTTTCCCTCCTTTCCCCTTGCTGTTAACTGCCCCCATTATTTACTTAATGGATGAAATAAAGGAGAACTTACCCATGGCCCTTGCTAGTACTTTGGATTACGAATCGTATATAACCCTTTCTTAGAGCTAAACTGCTGGCTGTGTTCAGCAAGCGATGCATTAGAAAAACAAATTTAAAAAGATTACAACTTCAAGCATCTGATACTTGTCGAAGTTTTTCAATTTCTGAATAGCAATCTTTTGTTTAATATTCTTAGTGAATTGAATCTCCTTGAATGCAAGAAACCTTTAATCAGTATCTGCAATAATAGGTAGCACTGCTGTTGAAGCAGTGAATGCTTTGTTCGCTCATTTTTAAGTCTCAGGGATCTGTTTTGAGAATAGCAGAATGTCCTTTGTAGAAGATTATCTAGATCATAGGCTTTATTGGCTGATGAAATGGTGTTTTTCTTCATAAGAAAATACAGGTGCTTTAAAGCAGAATAAAGAAAACCACTGAAATGAAGGCTTCTTTCACTCCAAACTCATTTGTTGAAAGAAAATGCATATTAATTAAAGATTTAGACACTTCATTTCTGTTGCAAGGCTCCTTGCGAAAGACAAATTATTTTATACATCTAGTATGTGTTGGAACTGACAGACGAGATTAATATGCTTCTTAAATTACCATTACCAAGGGTCAATTAATAAGTGAGCTAACCTTGTGAAAGTCATTCTGAAAGACTAGTTACGGATCTGTAACGGTCTCTGTCAAATTACGTAGAACTGAGAAAATGAGAAAGCTGTCAAATACGATACCTACTAATTACATTCTGCATAAGGTAAATGAGCTTTTGTGGTTGTTGGTGGAAGGAACAAGAAATAACTCTAAGAAATGTTATAGATAACTGTATACAGAATTGGAGTAAAATTTACTTGAGGGAACAGGTGTGTACAGAAACTTGGCTTGGTAAAGGAAAGTAAAATTTCTTGGAAATTACAGAATGGATGATGTGAATGTTGACTAAAAATGAGAGAAATATTTCTTAGACGATTGTATTTTTCATAGACTTGGCAAATGGAAAATTCCCATACCCTTGTCATGCTTTGATTATGATTTGACTTTTAGCTGGCCTCTTGATCTCAAGGTACTAACTTACACAAAGGAAGGTTTCACTATGACAAGAAACAAAATACCCATGTCTACTGCGTGACAAAAATAACCCTGAACACTGATATTAGGTTCCTCTCTGTGGGAAGGATTTTAAAAATACTGTTCCTTCCTAGCTGCATACCTGCAGGCTGACCAAGTGTCATACTATTCACTAATCTTACTTCTTGTGATCAGGCTACAAAGCTACAGCAGATATAAAGGAAAGATCACAGAAGCATAGATTGCATTCTTCCAGAAAATACTGAAGTGTGACAGAATTGGTTTATGTTGAATCAGCATCAATAATAAAAACAGTAAGAGACCAAAAATAGAAATTATTGAAAGAGTAATTAAGTAAAAAAGGACTCAGAATAATAGCATTATAGTTAAGAACTCGCATCCCTTATTACTTTCATCAGTTATAATTCCTTTGTTTTGTGTTTCTTTTATTTTATTTTTCTAAGTAGTTAACAGGTTTAAGACATTTCCAGCAGCAAAACCCCCTCTAAAACTATTTTTAGGTAAAAAAATAAATAAATAAAAGTGAGGTCTTCATAGCTGTTGGCAACAGCAAATAGGTTTTTGCAGTGTGTATTTCAACGAGTCCTTTTCTATCTCACTAGATTGTTAAATTATCTTTCTAAATCTATTACTTATTAAACATTGTATGAATATTAAGTACTCCAAAAAAGCCCAAACTAGCTGCATGATGTGTATCTTGAAAAGCAGCAAGTCAAACATGTATTTGTATAACAAGCACAGGGTTTGCTGTGATGACAGTAGTGGCTGTTCATGCAGTTGTTTTCTAGTAATGCAAGTTTAAGATACTTAGTATCAATATGCATGCGTATAGATGAAAATAATAGTTATGCTATTGGATAGGACAGTCATACTAACATATGCTTTCAGGAAGATTTGATCTGGAAATGACTGATTCCAATCCTTTAAGTATTTGTTAGGATGGTCGAGTCACAGTTCACCAGCAATGCCATGTGACTGAGGCAATCAGTCAGCATGGCTATTCAAAGCTGTGTTCAAAATCTATGGGCTGAAAGGTGTTTAATTACAGTTTTTGATGGATAATTTTAAATGATAAATGTGGCTGTGAATGAACTTGTTCAGAGAGAAGAGAAAAAGATTTTTTTAAAAAAAAATCATTTTCCACAGGTTTATTTAATTCTGCTCTGTATGACCTTCTGCAAGTTAAACCAGATCATAAAGCAGAAAAATAAACTTAATGCCAGTTATTTTTTCTGTTACTTCATTAACAATAGAATATTTTTCTGACATTAAAAATTCTATTTAGATCAAGATAGTTTTGCTAAGCAACTTCATTTTAGTTGCACAATGTAATTTACCTGCTGTCAAACCCAGCTGAAGTGACACCGTTTGGCACTATCATATTCCAGAACATGTCAGGGTTTGATGAGCTATGAATATTGTGTTTAGTGGTATGCATTTTTATAAGATTTTTTACCAGCATTCTACTAAACAGACAGTGCATCCTTCTCTGAATGTCTTTTTTCTGCAGGAGAATGTTGCTGTTGTACGATTCTGGTTCCTTGCTGAAGAGGCAGTCTACAGACATGTTTATTTATTTGACCTTTTAGTGGTAGAAATGAAGGTCTGATTACTTAAAATACATTTCTGTTGGGCATGTTTTTGGTGGTTAAAGCTCCCACTTTCTTTAAATTACTTAGTGTGAAACCCATTTATCTTCTGATAAAGAGTAATTCTTTTTAAGCAGTGTCTATAGTAAAATCAGGGCAGGTTACTAAACTCAGTCCTCTCATCTCTCTCTCAATTGTCTCCATTTAATGGCACGTAAGGTACTTGTAGAAAAACATACAGTGCCATCTACTGAACAGCTAGTTGTGATCATGCAGCCTTGGTTTTGTATTTGAAAGAGGATAAAACACAGCCATGATTGTAAAACATGTAACATATACAAAAATTAACAGACTTCTGGAGATTTTATGAGTATAGAATAGTTCAGTTGGATGAGACCTACAAAGATCATCAAGTCTAACTGCCTGACACTTCAGGACTAGCCAAAAATTAAACTATTTTATTAAGGGCATTATCTAAATGCATCTTGAACACTGACAGGCTTGGAGCACGAACCCCCTTGCTAGGATGTTTCCTTTTGTTTTCATTTCCTTTGACATAAAGTGGGGCAAACAGAGCCTCTAAAATAGTTTTTCTTGGCCTACTTCACATTTGAGAAAATATTTGGAAATCTCACTGCTTTCATCAGCAGACCTAATAATTTTAATTTAATTTATTTATTTTGCCGTCTGATTCTGTGTTTCTTATGAATGGGTTTCTTCCAAAACATAAACTCATCTCTGTGATATAAATTCTTTCAGCATATTTTCATTAGTCTTCATTATCTGTGTTTACTGAACCACTTTTTATTTGGTAGATGGTTGTGTTACAGTGATCTATTGTTTGTTCTATGTTTAAGGTACTGTACTCCTTATAAATATAGTTGTTATACAGTTTGAGGTATATTGTTTATCCTGAAGTTATAGAATTTGTCATAATGACAAACCTTTGGTAGTGCAAGACTCTTCAGTTGCAAACAGAATAGTTTTACTCTCTTCGATAGGTTCTGTAAGGCTGATGGATTGCTGCTGATTGGAGCTCAAAAATCAGACTCTTGGCTATTGATTAGACTGACTTTCTGTATGTGTTTTGCATTGAACTAGCACCTTACTTAATAGTGATGGATTTATGAATAGGCTACTCTAAATAAAAGAAGTTATCTTATGTTTCGACCAGCAATACATTGATAAAAGGTGACCTTGCCAAGTCAAAGGAGAACACTTTGTGGTGTTGCAAAGCTGTGTGAAGAAGAACCTTTATGTAATTTGTAACTCGTTATATTTTTGTATGGTCAGGTCCCATTGTTTGCTGTGTGTATTAGCTTAGAAACTAGAAGGAGATAGTAGCGATGGAAAAGATAAGATTAGACCTAGTCACATATGACATCAGATTATGATGAACCATTCCAGGTGAAATCTTCCTCCTGCATTTTACAGGAAACTGTGCAGTAAGATATTATTTGTACTTGCTGAGGCTACAAGCAATGACATGAGTGAAAAAATGTAACCCTTCTACACTATAACGGAATACATTCATGTAAACCATATTGCATTGGTAAAATATCTCTGTATTTTTTCAAAAAGTTCAGCTTTTAATGTACACAAACTTGTTTTTTAGAAAAGATCTGTACTGCGGTGTTAATTTCTTTAATTGGTGCAGCTGGGATCAAACAGAGTAAATGGAGTAAAATAGCCATAGGATGTAAATGCCCATCACTTTGTGCGTACAATGCCACTTTGGCACTAAACACAGAGAGCTTAAAGAAGTCTATGCAAGAACTCACCATGATACTTTAGAGCATAAACTTCAGTAGGTTCATTCAAGGAGTTCCGGTTCTTAGATCATTCATGGTTTGGAAAAAACGCTGTACCTCGGTAGATTTTAACAGGTCAAAATGATGAAAGATTTCTACTGTATGGAAAATTTGTTTCTACATTATGTCCAATTTTCCAGTCTTATTGTGGTAAACTTGTTTGTTTGGATTACAGTTGCCTTTATTTAATTGCTATTAGTACATAATTGGGTATTATTTTGTTTTTGCCATGACTTTAATTTACTCCTGGTATTCTGATAATAAGCATCTCTGCTGGTTATAAAGATAATTTTCTTGTTTCAGTTACAGCATTTAAATAGGAGAAAAAGATTTCACTGCAACAAGTTGCTGTGATGAGTTCTGGAAGCTTATTACTTCTATGATCATTTATTTTGGAGGTACAAGAAAAAAAATCTTGTATGGCTGTCATGGTTCAAAAAGGGCTTTTGCATTTGCAATTTTTGGTGCAAATGGCATTTCACTATTTTTGTGGCTGACTATATCTGGACTTCATTTTTGCTGCAATAAGGCTGACTTTCCAATTCTCCTTTTTCTTTTTTGCCAAAATGTAAGTGTTCTTTTACTGTGCATATGTCTTTCTTAGTTGCATAAAACGGTGAAAAATTTGCAATCTGCAACATAATAATTTTCCTTGCAAAAATGTTTTAGTTGTATTCTTGTACTTAAAATCCTTTCTGTTAAGACTAGCAAAATATCAAAGGGGTTGAAAAAATGAAAAGTGGCAGTTAACACTGTGAGTCTTGGAATTCAGGAAATTACTTACATGGCATCATAATTTGCAATTTAGGAGAAAAAGGAGAGGAAAAGTAAGGCCTAGATTGTCTCCAAAAAGCAAAACAGGCATAGAAATATAGTGTGGATAAAGTCCTAAAAGGTGGTAAAGGGCAATAGATATCTATTTTGAGATTCAGCTCTATGAACGTGCAGTATCAATACAAGAATTGCTGCTCAGCATGATATTGTGCCTGATGCTGTAGAACATCAAGTGAAAGTTTAGAATCAAGGGAAAGTGGTGATAGTTTACTGACAGGATGTCTTTATTAACATACCCAATGTGATAATTTAGAATTGACTGAGATCTCCAGAACAAAACAATCCAAGGAGGTTTGTGGAACTATTAATTAAACCTTAAGATTAATAGCTTTAACAGATTATGCTGTCATCAGAGCTGAAGAGCAGTGAAGCATTTCAGAAAGTTCCTGGGCTAAATGTGAGCAGTAAAAATAGAAGTATGTGAAATAAATTCTGGCTTTTGATGTGTCACTACATAGCAGACCCCCTTGTTGATCATTTGGGAGCTACGTTACAACTCTTTGAGTCAAAGAGACCATTACTGTGTTAATTTAGCTGACTGGAGGCTCATTGACTAAATGTTTATTGATAATTGACATAGAAAGATGGTCCAACATGTTAAGTTACAAAGATTAGGTTTTGGTAATTAGGAACGACATTTTATTTCAGATCAGACTGCCTTTGGCATACCTTCCATCATGCATGGGTCTGCAACCTTCTTCACCAAAATAAAATGTGGTAACTGTTTGGATATTTCCTTTCTTCTATATTTGAAGTATATACCTTGCCATTTTTGGCAAAGTTGAAGAAACAACTGCACTGGTTTACTGAAACAGAGAAGCTGCTAAGTATTTATCATATGGGATGTGCTAATCCATTCAGATGTTACCAGGAAGATCAGCTGTCTGAATTATAGAAGTATCTGCCATAGATATCCCCTTGGAAAAAACAACCTGAAATTCAATAAGGCTGACTTTAGACAAAATCAGCAAAAACACATTTAGTTCAGAATAACAGGAAAAGATAAACAGTGCTTTGTTAACTTCAGAGCTCATTTATTGCCGTAACTGCTAAGGCCAGGCAACTACAGGAGGGAAATGAAAGCAGAGCGCTAACTGTGAGTACTTCCATGGCATATTTAGCCAATCAGATGACAAAATTCAGCCTTCATAACGTAACAGAGCTTATAGCCTCTTAAAATGATTTTGAGGAATTTTGATAAACTTGCTTTTACATGATTTATGTAACCAAACATACAGTAGATAATGAATCATGTAGTTGGCATTTCCAATACCTAAACATTTTATCATCAGCATTGTGATGTATTGAGCTTAGCAGAAAGAGTCAGCAAAGCATACAACATTCACTAGTGAAGAATACAGTGAGGAAGGAGATCTGTGCTCTCTGGAAGGTAGTTCAGCTCTGTGGTCGAACAGACAGGCTCTGGCTGGTAGTGCAGGTGCACTGAGTATTTGAGTGGTTTCCAGAGATTGAGAGAGAAATTGGAATGAGATATAGCAGATTCATAATAATAATATAAAAAAGCTAAAATTGACTGTATATTTACAGACATGGGACACTTAAGTGTTCATTATCATTGCATTCAGTGTGCTGGAAAAAGGGAACAGCAGATGTTTTGCATCACAGCACAATGTTTCACAGCAAATCTCAGTGGTGAGCTTTTTGTAGATAAGCAGTTTGAAAGGGTTTCGTAACGTATGACCCTGATGCTTTGCAGTACAGTCATCTAAATCTCATAATGTAGACACAGAAATTTCATCTAGTACTGCTTTATCTAATTTTTGTGGACCTTTAAAAAGGTGAAATTTAAAAATAATTGCATCTTATGAGGGAATCACAAACACAGTATATGAAATATGCTGATACTGTTTCAGATTTTAAGATAGGAACAATTTTATTCGCAGAATAAGCAAATTTCTCAAAAGGAAAAAATCTTCCTTCCAAATTACCAAGTTTTTTCTCTTCATTAACACTTAGAGGCCAAGCACACTTACTCTCTCTTCAGGCAGGACTTTGAAGGACTCCTGGATGCAGCTCATTATGTGAAATCTGTTGGTGTGAAGATGAGATGTCCAACAGAGTCAGAAAGTTGGGCAGTAAGGCAGCAGCTTGCTGCGTTGCCTCCAGTCCAAACTATGAGTGCTCTTGTAACTCCCTGTTTTGTTGCTTTAAGAGAAACCCAGTTATGTATATACTGGATAGGTATAAGTTGAGTGATCCTTGACTTCTAAGACCCTTCCTACACATTTGTAGGAACAGATGTATTAAGCAATAATAGCAAAGTAAAATATGTGTGTGATATATATACCTGACATTTACACTGGCCTTCATTTTGTATGCCTAAATAAGTCAGTATCTTCTCACTGCTGCATTTTAGATCTTGGATTTTTGTTGTTGGTCTGATTAGTTATGGGCTCTCTGACCTTGTCACTTCTTGAATCTTTCTGAAAGATGAAATTTTCTCCACTCTTGCCACTTCCTACATGCTGTTTAGAGTGATTTTCAAGCAGTAAGAACAGTGAGTAGTACTTGAATACTGCTAGGAGCTATTTAAAAGTGCAAAGCCGTTTTTCATCTTTTCTTACATACACGTCTTTGTTGTTTTTGTGGTGCAGCATAGAGCCTAAAAAAATCTGGCAGAGCTTATGTTTTAATCCTTTATTTCAGTCCTACTTCCTCTCTTTCTGATTTTCTTTAATTTAATATTTTTGTGGTGATTAGACTCAATTGCTTTGGTGAATTCTGGTATCTTTCTCTCTCTCTCTCTCTCTCCCTCCTCCCACCCTCCTCTTTTTGAGGGGCTCAACATGTGTTCTCTTGTGATATGGGAAGATTTTAATTAGTTTTATATGATCATCCATAATACTTTTGCTTTGTGTGAAGTACACATGCTTTCATTTGAAGAGCTGTATTGCTCCACAGATTTGAGGGATGTCCTTCTTATTTGTTCACTGAGGTTATTTTTGGAGTGGACATTCTGGTTTCCTAACTCATAGACAATATTTAACAGAAAACATGCTTCAGAAGTAGTTTTAATTCTATTTTTGTAGCTATGTGAGAAACTCTTAAAAATTTGCAGCAGCTTTGTTTTACAAGGACACAGAAAATTATTTTCAGTTGTTGTTTTGCATCTATGCAGCTGCAGAAAAGTGCTTGATGGGGGAAAAATGAGACCTTAATAGGACAATCAGGTTTTCAAATCTCTTTCAAAGGTGTTTTGATGTTAATGGGGTATGTTACCCAGTCTTGTGAGGCACTTTGAAAATCACACTGTGCACCTGTTGGTAGCTTAATAACCTTTCCGAATCTAATTTTACATCACTTGCTCAGCAAGAGATAGAATTTAGCTATCAGTCTTGTGTTTGGAGATCAAAAAACCTGGATTCAAGCTTGATTTAAATTTTGTTTGGTGTATGGCTTTCGTGAAGTCATTTCATCTCTCCTCTCCCATCTTTTGCCCATCTAACTTACTTGACTATCTTTTCAAACGCTCTGCTGTATTGTGTCAGTTTGTCCCATATTTCACAATGATTCAGAATACTTATGATCAGTTTAAACACTTCATACTTCATTTATGGCCACCTGTGGAACAGCGATGGTGGTTTTGAGGCTTTTTGGAAGTTCTTATAGTGACTGCATTTCTCTGGTCCTCAGCTGCAGCAGGGTTTACCCATGCACTCAGAGCCATAGGAAAGCTTTCCTGAGCAGGTCACCTCGATCTGCTGCACTGCATGGTGCCCTCAGGGTTTCCTGCTCAACAGAGGAGAGTTTTGTGATAATATCAGTGTCTTCTCTGCTTCCACTTTCATTGATTGTTGTGACTTTTGCAAAACTAGCTAGTTAAAGCCAGCTTTCTCCTGTGCAACCTCACTGTTAGGAGTGCAGCATCCCTAGACAGTGACCAGAGTGATTGAATCTTATGAGGGGTAAATCTGAGGGCTTAAGATGGACTGAAGCTTTGAAAAATTGCTAGTTACTAGTGTTTGATCTTAAACATAAAAATAAATATTCCATGAGCATAAGAAGGAATCTGGCATGTGCAAAGAATTACTTCTTACAAATATTTAAATATTAAAGATATGAAATTCTAGAATGATAGTTTCAGGAACTTACATCAATAAATCCTGTCTGCTCCAAACTGATGCACGTAACTGAAGTTATCATTTATTGCTTGATGACCAGCTTTGCAGTTAGTCCTTAAAAACTGTACTCAGGAATATGCTGTAAAAATATCAGATTAAGTTGTCAATTTCATTTTCACTTTTTGTTGACATGCAAGAAATCATCTACGAAATACAAAACTATTTGTTTTGTTTTTTTAATGAACTGTAAACTTTAAAAAATAAACAATTTCTGTATTAGATTTAGTTCTGTCCTGTAGCAAAGGCAGAGGTTACTTTAGTGTAAGCTTTCTATGAGTACACATATTGTATTATTTTCTCCAAGGTTTATGTCATTATTCTCTCTCTCTCCATTTTTTTCTTTTTCCTGTTTTCCTGTTCTGTGATCTTGTTCACAGGAAAGAGACATTTTTCATGCTGGCAGCAGAGAAAAAAATTGGGACTTAAATTATACAAGAAAATAGCACCTTTCTAGCAATATTATGATTCAGAGAGACAGAGCTGTGAAAAAAAAATAAAAATGCTGTGACACTAATAGCATTACATTATATACGTTCAATTAGATAGTGAATTCATAATTGCTTAGTTTAGTGCTATGAAGGAATTTACTATATTAAAGAAAATCTAAAATGTATAGTATTTTAGCTTCATTTTACAGCAATGAACGTATTTCATTAATGGCAGCTTCTAGGCATGTTCTGTAAAGTGAACTGCAAATCAAGAGGGTAGCTGGTGCTAGAAGGCAGGGTGGTACTGCCAGTATGGAATGAAGAATCTGGAAAACTCCAAGAACTCTTATCACTGGTGGTTTAATCACTCAAGATTTGTCTACACACTGACACTGAGGAAATTCTTTCTGCCAAGATGTAGTGACTTTTCAGGTTGGTCAATGCCAGTTTTTTCAGAGAGATGGAGGATTTCTGATGTTATCTCAAGGCAAAAAGAAGTTCACATACAATGCGCTTTTGGAAGGCAGCCTTTACTGAATGTAATCTGGCAAAAGCAGAGTCCTTTTTCTTCCAACTCAAGGGAAGGATTTACAGGAAGATATTCACACTACAAATATATACTGTGTATAACTGTGGAGAATAGACAATAAGATATCATTTAATTAAGGAAACTTTTTTGGCTTGGGCTGATTTTGTTTAAAGAAAACATGGAAATCTCAGTATTACTTACAGCCATATATAGTTAAACTCCTTTACAAACAAATTCAAGTGCAACTCAGCTGTGAAAAGTTAAAGGTCCTTATTAGTAAAACTGTATGAATCATGAAAATGCAGTTTGTTTTTCCATTTTCACATCTGTACTCCTCCTCCTCCCTCACCCAACCTTGTTTTAAAAAAAAAAAAAAAAATTGTTAGACATGACATCTATTTAGGAGTGATCTTATGGCAGCTGCAGTGGAGAGGGACAGAACTGCACTAAGGTGGGCATTAATTAATACACATGGTTAAGTGGTAGTTTTTCTAAGAAAATGGAAACTATGAAACAACTGTCAGGCAATTTTAGGATTGTTAGATAGGTCAGTGCAGACTTTTGTTTTAGCAAGGTCTTTGTAAAGGCTGTTAAATGTTTCACCTCATTTGGGGGATTCAGAACTGAACTCACTGTTATAGTTTGTTGTCATTGCAAAGTTCATGGTGTCATCTAGAGAAATACAACTTAAAGATAGTTTGATGGATGCCCTACTTCATATTAATGAACTTATTTTCAAAATTTGTTTTCCATTCTTCATTTGGTCTTCAGTTGTTCAGACTTGTTATGTAGAATTGAATAATGATGCTACCATAAAATCATCTGACTTCTGTTGCTACCAATTTGGAAAATGCATTAAAGTGAAAAGCATTTAAGCCTTATATTGTATAAGCAGAAAGATCCCCACAGTTGTTCTGAAAGCAAAGAGTTTTTTTGGGTAATGGCTTTGGTCTTTTTTCTTCTTTTGTTAAACAAGGTTTAAAAAAAATGGTAGAAAGACTGAAATTATGTGAATTATTGCTTTGGAATATTTTCCCACTGCAAATTCCTACATTACTTTCTTCAATTTGTAGACTGTATGTGGTTACAGTCTATACATTACTCAACTTGCTCTTGTTTACATAGAATAATTTAGGCATTCACAGAGGCTCAGTTGCTGTTTGAATTAGTTTTCTTAGTGAAATTCACACTCCTGGAATTCTTCTAAGACTTTATAGAGAGTCATGTTGAGATAAGCATGAAAGTTATGAAATGAAATCTGTATTTTCTGTGAGAACTTAAGCATTTTTGTGTAATAGGGCAGGCTATTTATGCTAGACTGGCTAATTAATCCCTTCGCACCTGGGGTCTAATTCTGAATATTGAGACCAAATTCTTCCATTGCAGTTAACTGTGCTATTTTTTGGCTACATCTATACAACCTTGCTGAGGTAATCAATACTCTGCCCTCAAATAGCTTGAGATAAAACTATTTGTACCTATTAGAAGCACTATATTTTGGTTTTAGATCTTCTCTTTCTGTCTTTCCTCATGTCATGTAATAATCAGCTAATATTTTATTCATATCCCTAAAAGCAGGAAATTTAATTGTAATTTATTTCTGTGTATAAATTATTATCTCTGAGCTGTTCAAGATAATTTCAATAATTTTTTAATGCAGCTTCTGAGTGTAAAGAAAACTTTGCTCTGACCCAGAGACAGCCAACTGTTTTTTCTTGGCAGAAACTGCCTGCATGTAAGATCCTTAGGTCAGTTGGGCTTTCTCCACTGTCTGCCCACACTTATGAACCAGTGATAAACTGACCTAGTGATTACTCTCCATGGTTATTCTAATTAGAAGAGGAGTAAATAAAACTAGCAGCGGTCTGTATAAATAGTGCCTCAAAATAATTGAGATTGGGGTAGACGGAAGGTTGTAAGGACACAACGCTCCTGTCAGATTTCTGGGTGTACCCTGACTGCAGGTAGATGGACCTAGCCTTGTCTGGCTGCCTCCCTCACCCAGCTGCACGCAATTCCCCTCCTCAGCAGGATTGGGGTGAGGGGATGAAAACTGGTTGGCTGAGGTAAATGCAAAACACCTGAGCAATGCTTTTGCCTTCGCTTATATATGCTGTCCCTGAGGGACCAGCTGTGACACTGCGGGGCTCGAGCGCACCCTGAGGTGGGGCTGCTGCAGAACTTTCTGGAAGCGCCTGGAACTGGCTGTGCAGGGCCGGAAGTGGCGGGAAGCAGCCCCTCTCCTTCTCCTCACAGAGGAACTGAGGCACCCCCTGCGTTTGTGTGCTCCTCACCAGGCAGATGGTGTGATTCTGGAAAGCTGCTGTTTTCGCAAAACAAAACAACTGAATTTTGGCTTTTTTTTTTTTCCTGTTGTTCTTGCGTGAAGCTGGATATGAGGAACATGTAGAAAAACCATCTGCTGAACCAACTGGAAGAAATCTGTGAGAAACTCTTATCAGCAACAAACTGGAAATTAAAATTAGAAAGCAATTAATGACTAAAGAACCTGCATTAGGCTTAGAAGATAATTGAGCACTAAAAGATATTCCAGGTTTGGTTATGAAAAGCTTTAAATTTATGATGTAATTTGGTGTGGGCCATTGGCTGGCTGGCTGCAAAGTAAAAGCAGACATTTATATGCACTGAAGGAACGTGGCTATCCAGAGTCACTTCACCAAAAGCAATAAATGAAGGGAAACGGCCATCCTGTGAAGAGAAACCTTTGAAACTGCTTTAAGTAATGGTAAGGATGATACTGGTTATCTTTTCCTGTAATGTTATTGCTTTCTGCAGTAGTGGAAAGGAAGCAATACTGTGTGAAATACGGGCGAGTGCTTAAAACAGGTTTGTGCAGCTTAGAATAAGTTTACTAAGTGTCAGATAAATTTTTTACATTTGAGTTGATAAGAAATGGCCTCACTGTGGGTACAAGGAGGAAAATTGCCCAGCAAGTCAGGAAGTTCCCATTGAGAAGGGAAGGGAACTGAAGGAGGGTTGGTGTGCACAGGCTGAGGTCTGTTATCACCTGCAGTTCTCAGTGTTACATTGCTTCTCCTTGTTTTATTGGTGGGCTTAATTTTATCAATGCTTCTCAGCTATGTTAACAGCAATGGCCAAAGTCTGCTTTGTATCCTGTCATTGTGGTTTGTGTTGTGAGGTGTGCCATTCTTGTAAACCATTGGCTATCCTTTGTAGCTTGCAGGTATTTTCTTTTTTGTCAGAAATGAAATTGGGGTTTAGCCTTCAGTGTTCCTGAAAATATGGTTGGTTAGATTATCATGAATATAACTTCATCATTATGAATGTAATTCCGTAACTTTTAAGTTGGAACATGAGAAGCATAGTCAATCTTATCAGGTTTTCACATAATAAGTAGCTACAGAGCTCTGCAGAATGTTTTTTGTCAGTTTGCCCAAATCTTTGCTTACCATTTTTCCTTAGTTATGTTGCTGTAATCAGGTAGGAACTTAGATGCTTTCTGAATGTTCAATTATAGTCTCTTGCTATCAAGAGAGTGCAATAGCTTTCATACATCAGTCAAGTTTTACATTAAAACTAGATGGGCTTTTCTGCTTCTTTATTGGAAGACTGGAATCTTACTGTTCTGATAGGCACAATCTAATTTTCCACCTGGTTTTATTTACAGTCTGTTTAAAGTAATCTGTTTTCTGTGTTGATATTATCTTTTTCTTAAAAACTTCTTTGCATATATTTGGTTTTTATGTTAAAGTACACATTTGTTGCTGCTTTTCTTGTTGTTCTGTTGGTTTTGGGGAGGGGGAGGCAAGATGTAGGCAGGTCTCTTTTGCAAACCAGTCAGGTAAAGACAGATGTACGTAATTAGGTGCTGCAGGCTTTTAATGCTTTCTACATAATGCTTAGGGTCTACAAGTTATTGTACAGAGACTAATGAAATCCTCTGTCATGTTAATAAAATGGAGCAGAGATCATGTAACAGCTCCCATGGACCTGTTGTTAGAATCTTTTTTGCCAGTAGGACTCAGGCCTTTGCAATGACAAAGCAGATTTATTTCAGTGATTAATAAGGAATTCCTATTCTGTTTCTTAACCTGTGGAAAATAAGACAACAAATGTTAGATCAATCTTTGCTTTAGATCACTTGCAGTTTCCATGAAAGTAGATGAAGTGGTTATTGAACTTAGGAACACTTTAGTTCTTTTCAGTGTGTAGTATGGCTACTTAACATTGAGAGCAAGTTATCTTGAATTTGGAAGTGAATTTTCTGAAATTTCACAGAAGAAATATTGCTGTTCTTTCATTCCCCAAAGCAATTAACATAATTTTATAAATCAGATAAGACACTGTCTGTAAGAAAGATGTTTTTGTCAACTATACCTAACTGTATCTAAAACTGTATCTAGTTCTAATGTGGTTCAGTAATAACACTGCACTTTCCTTCCTAGTCCCCATCACATCATATGCAATCCTGAGATTACTGCATTGCCTTCAGAGTCCATTGTTAAACAAGTCCAGGAAATTGAACTGACATATGCCCCAAAAAACTTCGGCTGTGCCAATGCCACATGAATCAGTTGTCTTCATTTCAGAGCATTTGTGAGCTTTGAAGTCATTAAGCTACATCTACAGTAAAAAGTCTGGGAAAGGCTTGCAAGAATTGAGGATAAGCAAAGTGAGAAGATGCTGAAATGGACTGTGGCACTATTTACTGATAGTGTCTGTGATTACATAGCTTACTCATAATGTGAATACTCCTACTCACACCCCACGAATTTAACTATGAAAGTGAGATGTATTTATAAGCATAACAAAATGCACGGAGATGTGATAATAACCATCTATTTTAATAAGGAATTAGAATTCTGACCTAATTCTTTCCCAGTACAATTTATCACTAACTTATAAATAACTTACAGGTATAAGACATGGCAATGAAGAATAATTGAATAGAATAAAATGCTCAGAGACTTCTAATTGCTACCACTGTCTCAGAGAAAGGCTGGAAAAGGGTGATTTTAACATCTATGCCAAGGTTCACTTTCTGGCTGGCTTAACTCCATTAAAGAGTTGAGCGTAGGGATGTGTAGAGTAGGTGAAAATGATAGCTGTCTCTCTGATATGTTTATTACAGTTTTTTACTGATGTCATGGTGAGGAGAGAATTGCAAGTACAGAATGCAGTTGCAATCTAAACTGACCTTTTCTGTTACGTGTAAGAAGTTCTAGTATGGTTTGCCCTAATGACTAAGTTTTAGTAACTCATGATTTTTCCATTGCAAGTGGATTGGAGGGTTGAAATATATCTTCAGGAAACAGGCTATTTTTCAAGCTACTAGAGGGCATCTTGATGTCAATGTACATATACCTTTCAATTTTTTTTAGATTTTAAATCTGCACTGAGTCCAGTCCAAAATCAAGTGCTATCCCTGGCAGGGCTACTTTTTTGTTACTCTTCAAAGTGATAATGAACTAGTAACTTATCCCCCCTCCCTCTTTTTGTTCATACAGCTGGAAGTTGAGGTAACAGATTTAAGTGGAAAAATCATTGATGGGCCAGTCCGCCTGGATGTTTCTGTCATTGACCAAAATGATAACAGACCGATGTTCAAAGAAGGACCCTACGTTGGTCACGTCATGGAGGGATCTCCTACAGGTAAGCCCGTGCCAATCTCTATAAATAAATCTTGAACGATTTATGCACCGATCAATGCATTATTTCCATATTGGACAACCTTCCTTGCTGATTTTTTGACTCATTGAATCCTTCTCCTGTGTAAGAAGGTGAGAGCAACACTTTCTGAGAGTAGGTAATGATTTGTTTTTTGAGAACAATCAAGTCTCTTCAGCAGAAAAAGAAACAAAAGTAACAAAGTGTAGTTTGGAATGAAAGCTGTAGCTTAGATTTGTACTTCATATCTGGCATGAAGGTAGACAACCCCTAGAATATGATTAAGATTCAGACAAAATTATGCGTACAATTTCTGTTCAGAGTGGGAATTCCACCTTTTTCTCTCTGTTTAGCTTACTAACAGGGTCAGTTTCATTTGCTTATATGTGGCTAGGTAAATAACAGGAAAAAATGGAAAGAGCATCATCAATATGTTAGTATTGTAGTGCAGATTCAAACAGTGAATTATGTTACTACAGATACAACACTTGCAACAAGATAGAAGTACGCTTTGATAATTAGTCAGTAATGAAAATGTTCTGATTAAATTCACTTTTGATTTGATGATGAAATTCTGTAAGAGTAGGACATTGTTCCAGATTTCAATTTGGGCACAAATGACCATCCTAAACTCCTGCAGATGCAGGCTGAATTAGTTCTCTTCAGCTTTTGTCCTCAGCTGTTGTGCAATTTTGTTGTCAGTTGTTAAGCATCTGTTACTTTCTACTCCAGAGGTATCTCCACTGCATTTGTAAGCGCTAATTATATAATCACATTATAATATAGAGTTAATCTTGATCTTCATGAAAGAAATCACTGTCACTTCACAGATTTTAATGGGAAGTTCTACTGCTCTAGATTTAACTGAGAGTAGAGTTTTACACTGCATCTCTATCTTTGTATGCATGATTGAACACCAAGTCTTACCTGACAAACTGCAAAAGTGGTGGGTATTTATTTAAAAAAAAAGCATCCAAGAAAAAAGCTGCTTTCTTTTTTATTATTATTTATTGATTACTGAAGTCTCTGATTTCTAGTAGGAATATTTCTAATATTATTACATCAGGGAAATAATGGTTGAGCTTTATTCAGTGATACCTATGGCATTTTTTTTCTATTGACTGTAGTGGGTTCTGTATTAACTGTACTGCTGATTTCTCACCTTCTTGTTTTCTAAGTTATGACCCAGTTTATTTCCCATTGATCTCTGATATATCAATCTGCCATTTCTTGGGTTTAGGGTCTGTGCTCTACTGTAGACGTACCTCAGTAAGCTTGTGCAAGAGTAATCTTGTTGATTGCATAGGCATGCAGAGACTTTTGGATGTCTCACTCTTTAAAGATTGGAAAGTGAAGACCTTTAAATGAATGTGGCAGCCATCTCATTTCACTTGCTGTAGGCATTTAGCAGAAGTTATTTTGAACACATCTGACTTCATGTGACTTGTGACAATATGCTGCAAGCCCAGTAGAGTCTTAACTGAAGTGACTGGAAAAACTGCTCAAGAATTGCATTTAAAAACAAACAAACAAAAACCCCACTTGTTTTCCGTGATGCATAATAGCCTGAATACATTTTGTTCCAGACCAGGACTGATAGATGTCTATAAATAATTGCTGGGATATTTAAAGACCTTAGAAGAAGCAAACAGAAGGAATTAAGAATAGTAGCCTAGAGGAATGTTCAGTATCATAAAATAATAATTTTGGATAAAATGGATAAAGCATGAGATAGAAACTAAGTGCTAAGCATTATTGATAGCTGTGCATTTTATAATTATGCATGTCTATGATTCAGATAAATTAAAACTGGTTCTAAAGTTGACAGCTTCTTATTGAGAACAACCTGACAGGAATCTTTTTTAAGTACTTAATCTAACAACAAGAAGTTTAGCACACAAATGAATATAAATGAGATTGCATATGATAGATGAGAATCAAAAGATACCTGGAAAGTTAAATTACTGTAAGAATGGCCTAGCAAAATTGCAAAGGTATGTGAGACATCTTTCTTGGTTTCATATGCACCAGTTGTTATCCTTGATATGTTTCAAATATTACGCTAACGTTTTCTGGACCGCGGTTTTTCATTCCTTGAAATGCTCTCTGATTTATGAGTTGAGGTCACTAAAGCTTTAAAATAACTAAAATTGTATCAAATTTAGCAAACTCTCCAGGCCTACTTCTTTCTTGTGTCCTATAAATCCAGTAATATGGGAGAAGCTACAGGGGTGCTTTTAAGAGCTTTCACAAAGAGCTATCGGAAGAGAATAGTAAAGCATATAGTGCCTTTTTATCCTAGGTGAAAGTAACATCTGAAGTTTCCCCTTGCCTTCTGATTCACCACCTTCAGTATTAAGGTGGTACTTCTCCGTACTTCAGACTTTTTTGTCACAAAAGTTACCATGTTCTGTATATATGTGCACTTACACAGTTTTTTGTACACTACACACTTTTTGAAAATAAGAATATTCTTCCAGGAAGGTTAATTTGGAGAGGTAGTACAGGCTGTCAAAACCCAATAGCATTAAAAATAAAAATTAAATATACTGTCAACATCCATGCACCCTTAGCACAAGAACTAAGCATCATTTAATAGTGTAAGTCTGAAGAAGAATGTGGGTTACATATATTGTGCTGATGACTTGCACCTTGCTGAATTTTACTCCAAGTATGACAGAGTTTTCCATAGACATTCAAAGTTCCACACAAAATCTACGGCTAATTTAGAGGAACGCAAACATATTGCATACAAGTATTTCACCAAATAAAACGCTCTGTACAGCACAGCGTTCAGGGGCAAATACTTTAAAAGCAGTTTTAGTGAAGATCAAATCTGTGACCATAATCAGAATAAAATATGGAATGTTTAGATAAGAATTGCAGGAAAACTAATCGAAGCAAAGATATACATTTTGATGGGTCTCGTACTTCTAAGGCACGTGCTTGAAGTACTGTTGGCATTAATGATGATCTTAAAAATGAAAAAATAAGTTCAAGACAGCCGCAAAAATGACTTTGTACTTGCAATGTATAAGAAGAATCAAATAATTATAAACACTTTCTGATATTTCTTTTAATATCAGGAATTATGATGAACTCTTTGGAGTATGCTGCTATAAAAACGTTCCCTCTGTATTTGCTAAGGAAAATACCAAACAAATGTTTAAGGCTTGCCTACATGCATATTTTAGGACTACTTGGTATGGTATGGGAATATTGATAAATTTTAGCACTAGAAAAAAAATTATTGCACTTTGTGAATTTCAATTATAGGAGTCTCATCACACCATAAACTGAATCTTTAATAGCCTGCCTACTAAACCTTATCTTGGTCCCGACTAAGTGGGCATGATTCACTAACCCTGAGGAAAGTGCATCTCTCCCTGTATGTTTCTTACACTAGCTTGATCCAAATTACTTTTTTTCCCAATTCTGTTTATTTTTTAAATGAAGGCAGGAAGAAAAGTAGAAAAGCTTATGAAGATATGGTTTATGTTTTAGATCCTGTGTATAACCCAGAGCTCAAAAGTAATTCAATGATACATATTCTGAAAAAGACTCTTGGCCTTGAACCACTTTGGCCTTGCCTCTGACTAACAGAATTTCTGAAAATGTGGGTGTGCAATACAACCTCTCTTACACTTGGTGCTTTAGCTGTTTTTGAAGATATATCAATTAATTTTCAGTTTCTGCCTTTTAGCTGCTAAAGGTATATAATGACTGAGCTCATTATTTCATATTAAAATATTCATAATGTTTCTAAAATCAGCAGTAGAGAACTTAGAAGTATATAGAGCTGTGAAGCTAGAATGTCTCACCAAATCCACCTCTAAACTGTCTCAAAGTTCAATACGTGAACTTGAGCTTTCTTGTTTGCAAAGCAATATCTCTTGCAGAAATACTTTGATTTTTACCAGAGGTTTGAAATGTCAAATGTCATTTTAATTATGAAACTTATTACTATAAGCTGTTGTGGAAAGCAACAGTATAAATTGATTCAAGGAATTTGATAAATCCAGGGAGAAAAAACCTCATAAATGGCTTAGTTGTTGAGCGTGATAGTATTTAATGAGACTCTGGCTTGGGAAGCCAGTGAGTTGAAGGAAATACAAGAATATAGAACAGTCTGGCTTTGGAGACTCATACCTCCTTCACATACATTTTCCTTAATCTACTGAGGGAGATGGCATGCTTTGGGTGTAACTTAGCATGGCCCTTTGTGTGTTCTGTGCACAAATGTGGGAAGTTTTATGCATACTTTAAAACTTGTTTACCACAAACTTCTAGCAATCTTTTCTTAGGATTGTTCATCTGCATTTCAACAGAAGTGTACTTGCTTCTTTGAAGCTTTTTTGCAATCTAGCCTGTAAATGTAATGGACAGGAACTAGTTAGAGACATCTGTAATGCTAATATCTTAGTTTTCAAACAGAAGCAAAGCAAAAGTCACTTGGCTAATTATGCACAGCTGTTTTCTATATACCAGTAGGAATTTGTTCCCATGATTGTGCGGTGTAAAATATAGCTTTACTGTGGCTGTTGTGTGTACGTATATTTGTATACGTGTATTCTGTATGTATAAACAAATAAGTAATGTGCTACAGAGACGTAACATAAACACTGAAACACTTATCTGATCCTTTAGTAGACCTTAGGGATTTTGGTATATTCTAATTATTGTCTGCATACATAATGAAAAGTTATGATATCTATGAATAATGTGTTATTGTATTACAGCAGACAAGGTTATACATCTAATGTAATCCACCTGGTTTTTTTGGAAGAAATTGAGATGATCAACCCATTGAAGCATTATCTAGTCACTAATAGGTTGCCCTGCCATGCCAATGTGGTTAAACCAGTACGTTCTGAGCAAATTTAAATAATCTCAAGTGTAGTAATTAGTGGTTCACTCAAACTGAGTATGTGGTATGAGCATCTGGAAGCAGGAGTCTTCTCCTCACCCCAGGGTTCAATTATTCTTGATTTCCAGCATAAATATATTTGACTCGGAAAAGGCTCCAGATCACCTGAGGTGCCCAGACCACGATGGCTGGCCTGTTTGTAAGGACTAGAAATAATGAGTCACCCCCTTCTTCAGCACCAGGCAGAAACCTCCCTTTGATTTTTTTTTTTCTTTTTAGCGAACAACTGATTTGTTCTCTCACTGTCCCTCCTCCTGCTAAAATGAGCTTTCACCTGCTTTCCTCTACCCACAACGATATACCAAAAATGAGTCTTATGTTCAGATCAGCATTAGTGCCTGATGCTGGGGGTTATGAATACATTATGGTCTCTTTATCCTGGAAATTTCACATAGAGGAGTATTCACTGTAATATCCTTCAGGGAACAGACCAATGAGAACAAAGATGGTTAGCTCTTTGGGCTCTTTTTACATTACAGCTGAGGTTGATTGAATAAAAATGAGAATGTTTCTAAATTAAAGAACTGTGGGTTGTGTTTTAAGTGCTGGAATCCTTTCTGGTTACTGGAAAACTAGGTCTCAGTGTGACTGTAGTTCAATCTGTAATTCTTCGCAAAGGGTTATTCATGCATGAATAAAGTTTCCAGTGGCTTTTTCATTTGCTTATGGATTCCTTACATAAGCAAAGAAGGATGGACTTAGAAGATTTGGGTAGCTTGGACGTATGAGGTGACCTTATCCATAAAATCAGTTAATTGAAAGATACTGTTGTGCTGGGAAAATACGTCTGAAAAAATACATCACTTTGTGGCATACTGGAGAGGAGAAGGCTGCCACAACCCTCTTCATAGGCCTTACTAGTGATAGAAAACATCACTTTGTGTTGATATCATTCTGAATCACAATTTCTGGATGCTGCCTTCCCATCACCTATTTGCAGGCCAGCAGCCCTGCAGGCTGTATGGCAAGCTGTGCTTTAAGTCACTGGGTTGTCAGTGTCCACACAGCTGTATTTCATTCAAGCCCTTTGAAGTGTGTGAACAGGGTGTTAAATCTTTGCAGCTTGCAATGGTGCCGTATATTTATTATATGATTTGGAGACTGATGGCAGTAGATACAATAGCTGAAGCCCTATCTGCACTTCCTTGTCCTCTCTCTCAGCTGGATGTAAATCCCGGAATTGTGTTACCAGGTTTTATAACAATGGGACATCATTTCCTTTGACAGCAATGCTATGGTGTGGCCACTACTCCAAGTGCTGAAGGGAAAAAGGCCTGTAAATTGTCAGTGCAGGCAGGGTTTGATTGCCTTAGTACACAATGCCAGGGTCAGCCGATAGACAGATCCATGCAACTTTTATTGTGAAAGAAACACTTAGCTGAATAGAAAACATGCAATTGCAGGATGGCAGGATTATTTATTGCCTTGCTGGTTAAATTGATTATTTTTTTTCCAGTATTATTTGGAAGATGCTATCAGATACATCATGTCTTTAAAAGAGGGGAGAGAGAGGAAAGAGATTCTCTGTTCTTAAACTGCTGCTTAATGTTTTCTTTGTATTATTGTTGTTTTTTTCTTTTTTTCTGTTTCTCTCTCTATTTCATGCCCTCCTGGGACATAAATTGCAGCATGTGCTCCAAAGATGTCAAAGGACAGTTGTACATTAGTACCAATAGTTGTGATATATGAGAGATGTATTTAATAACAATGATTAGACAGTAAGAACAGAGAAGAATCATGATAGGTAGTTGATTTTTATAGTATGTTTTTCTTCACAGAAATATTGAAAATAGTTCACTTGGTTCATATATGTCAAGCAACCCTCCCTTCCAAAAAGAACCTCTCCATTTATTTTTTTTTTGTATTTATTTTTAGCAACTGTTACTGTGATGGCAATTTTGACTTCTATTGAACATCAAGTGTGTACATAGTTAAAACACATTCCAGAAATAACACATTTGAAGCCACTGTGTATATATGTTTTTCTTTTTATTTCCTAATTATGAATGATGGGGATAATGATGTTCTATTTGAAAAAAATCTTTGAGGAGTTTGAAATTTGGTTCTGTTTTTCGATTACTGTAAAAGCAAAAGTATTCAAGTTCTCCTTGAAGAAAATTGCACCAATGAATCTAAATTAGTTTGACTTAAATCATCTCAAAGCAATTGATAAGAAAATGTTGAAGTGGAAAAATTTCACGTGGTTGACTTTTAACACCGTGTATAGTTCTTCTGATTTTCTCTTTATAAAAATTCTGAAGAAATTGACCTAATCTTCTAAAATGATTCAGTTGCAATGGAATCGTGACAAAGCTACTTATTTCATTACCATAATAGCTCTAATAAATTTTCTTCGATTTTTTCTGCTAAGAACATTTGTTTTGATTCCTACTACTATTATGTCTATATCACTATAAATCAAGTCACAGTGTAAGAAAAATAACTATGGAATAGTTAATGTAGTCTTCAACTGCATTAACTTATCTGACAACGTTATGATGTACCCATTGCTTCTTGAAGTATTTCAGCTCTGGTTTTGCTTGATTGTCTCTGTTAGGATTTTGTTCCAGAAATGTTGAGTCATTCCCTACTTTTGGCCAAAGTATACGTGGCTTATTAAATGGAAGTTTGTACCCTATCCTAGCAAGTAACTCGGAAGATGTGATGCACAATTACTGCTACAATAATCTCTTACTTCTGTTTGTCAGCTGGCCATGTCAGTACAGCGGGGATTTGCACCTACTTCCTAAACAGCTTTCAGAAATAGATATCAGCTCCCTTTTACCTTATGACACTAAGTCAACTTCCAGATTCTTTTTGGTGGTGATTTTTTGTAGCTAATAAGTCAGTAAAATCATAACTCACACCCTTCCCATGCAACTGTGATCAAGTATGTGAGTTCTAGATGCTTTCATTGCTAACTTTCTTAGCTGGTGTCAAATAAAGCCTTTATTATTTTCATTACCTTAACCTAGGAGCAGTACAGATGAATGGCCTGCCTTCTTGCCTTCTTTTATAGGCAGATATTTGAGAACACAAAATGGGCAGCCAAGATCTTAAGTTTTCTCACAGGAACAAGGACATTCTTTTCTCTTGCTTGCAGTGCATCCGTTCTCCATTGTGACAGTGCATGCAGTACCACGAAGAAGCAAAAGGGACATTACTGGGTGAAATTTGTGCATTAGCTTCCTCTGTGGAAACTCTAACAGGGAATCAGAATTTGTTAATTGTATTAACAGTAAAGAGAATATTCTACTTTCAATATCTTTTCATTGTAATAATCAAAAGAATTGTTAGCAACCCTGGCAGGGAAGTTTATTTTCAACATGATTTTGAAACTGAGACGCTGCTGAAGACAAAGCTTTTTTAATAAATGAAATCATTTATGGCACAGTGCAGGTTTTGTCTATGGGGTTGTGTCATTACTTCTTCAATGCATATAGATTATAGATTTTCTTGCAGCTTACCTGAGAGTTTAATTTTATTAAGTACACTGGCAAATGGGATTTCTTGGCCTCACTGCTCTAGGCCTTGATAGGCCAGATTATACTTGATATTACTGAGAGGTAAAATATAATTTTCCCAAATGGGGTTAAGGGTGTGTAAGAGGTATGTTGACATGAGATGGAGACAAAAACAGACAAACCCAACACTACAAATCCAGTTTGTCAAACTTGTTTTACTTTTTTCAAATGAAGATATATTGATTTATTACGTGAAGCTGTAATCTGTCATCTGTAGTGACAGACAGTTCTTTTGGACTTTGAAACCATTGCGAATGAGCGAATTCCATGATACTTAAAAAAAAAAAAAAAAAAAAATTGAACATTCTCTTTACCTCAACAATTATAAAAACAGTCTCTCTAAAGCACTTTCTAATTTTGAAGCTGTAGTCATTTGAATGCTCTTCACCTGTTGTTTCTTGCCATCATTGCTGTGGTACTGTGGTGTATCTGAGAAGTCTGAGAGCAACTGAGACATTTAGATTAAAGGGAGTGTTAATGAAAGATTTCTGTTTTCCTGTCAAATGACAGTGCTTTGTATCAGCTGAGATCTGGTGTTGTTAAATCAATTGGGTATAGGAATGTCAGTGAAAATCATGCAGGCTTCTTATTGGTAGAAAATTGTGTACTAAAAGCACTAAAATTTGGAGACCAAATTTGCAACCATATCTATTTAGCCTGGCAAAAGTCGTTATTGCTATATACTTCTTTGTTTGATTCAGAATATAGAGATAAGATAAACATGAATCTGTTCATAGAATGTACAAAGAATTCAGAAGGGCATCAGTGTTTGAGCTGGATTCTGTCCAGGACTTTTGTTCTGAAGTTCAATTCAGTACATCCATTTTATTTCATATTATGTTGCATGATCCATTAATTAACATCATTGTTCTTGTAGTTTCAATTGTTTAGCACCTGCAGAACCTTTGCTGGGAAGCTTCATAACTAAGTATTGCTACCCAAAGCTCTTGCAGTGAATTCTCTGATTCAGCACCTAGGTAG